>JABJVR010000007.1:7511697-7539686 GCA_025773905.1 Chitala chitala | reverse complement strand
CTGGTGTGCCACCCAGTGACTAACATGGTATTGGTTGCATTTGCCTATTGTGTGTGTGTGTGTGTGTGTGTGTGTGTCGCAATGACATCATGCTTATTCAAGTGATGTGATTTTTGAATGCAATCTTTAGAAGTTAATTTATCTGGTAATACGGTAATGACAGGATAATAAAAACACTAGAACCAACGCAGTATTCGGTAAATAACCCTTACAAAGAATTATTGCATTCCATTCTCTATACCGCTTATGCAATTCAGGGTCATGGGTGCTTTCATTCAGAACACAAGGAATTCATACTGTATTCGTAACAATTCAGATTCAGAACAAGCTCATGTTTATGCACGGCCATTTAGTGACATGACAAGGTACAACATAAACAGAAGCAATGCTTTTGTTTCATATGCACAAAGCATTTCAGCCTAAAAATCAAATACAGCCATTTAAGTGTTCCCATTACAATATTTCAGTGGCACAATAACATCCAAAAGAATAAATCGCCATGAAAATATACCACGTGGTCAAAACACTACAAAGGGATTGAAAGTCTGTCTTCAGACACAAACTGTTATTATACATCATCCTTCTCTCATGACCTTCATTTGTTTATCTTCCAAACCACTTATCCTGTGTAGGGTCTTGGGGAGGGGGCCTGGAGCTTCCCCCAGGGAGTTTAGGGCACGAGGTGGAGGGCACCCTGGCTGGGGTGCCAATCCATCACAGCACAATGACACAAACGGCCCTCCTGAGCTAATATATCTTGTTTTTAGCTCTGTTAGGTAAGGTGGATGTTTGTTAACCACTCCCAGTAACTGCATTCTGACATTTTGACCAAATTAGAAAATATACATAAAGTTCAAAAACCTTACTAATTATTTTATTTGTTCATCCACCAACCAACTGGGCGATGACATTTGTGGGCCACTTGCTTTTTTGTCTCCTAATGTATTATAAAAGTTCTGTTTTGTTTCAACCATCTCAATGATAGCCAAAACAATGTAAGATATTTTTAACAGAATAGACAATTTCACTGTTATTACAGTCGGAAATACTCTATCCAAGATAGGTTTAGACTTTTATCCCTTTTATGTGAATGTACCAGTAGGTTGTTTGGTGTGTGATCCGGCATAAGTTCAGTCTGTATAAAGAATTAAGGTCCCACCAAATTATTTCAACAAGATGTTAAGCTCAGCCAGTTTGTTTCTTTCTTTATCAGGACTTGTTTATCAGGATTCCTTGCACTTGAGTTCATCTTGTTGCATAATGCTATTTTGACCAAGTTGTAGCTATCTGACCTGATTTGCTTTTATCAGTACAGAGGATTTTATGGCTGAGTCAGTAAAGTGCCCGAGTTGTGTGGGAGCAATAAAAAAAAAATCTCAAATCATCACCCATTCACCACCATGTTTGACAGTTGGCATGAGACAGCTGTGGAGATACGCTACATTTGAATTCTTCCCAGCACAACATTGTGACCAAACTCTCAACTTCAGTCTTGTCTGTTCTAACGGCATTGTTCCAGAAATCTTGTGGTTTCTCAGCTGTAATTTTGAAAACCTAAGCCATGCTGTTGTGTTCTTTTTGGAAAGAAGGGCCTTTCTTCTGTCTGCCATTCTATGAAAGCCATACTTATTGTCTTTATCTGATTGCGCTGCCATAAACTTTAATACTGAACACATTAACCAAGGCCTTTCGATAATAGATGTAGCTATTGGGCTCTTTGCAATCTTTCAGAGCATAATATGGTCTGACCTTGGGATGAAATTGCTGGGCCACCCACTCTGGAGAAGATTGGGAAATGTTTTGTACATTTTGCATTTATAACTAATCCTTGTAGCTGTAAAATTATAGATTTCCAACTGTTTGGAAGGACTTTTATAAAACGTCTTAGACTGATGTCCCACAATAATGGTGTTTTTAGAGTTCGTTGCTGTTTTTGGTCCATGAATGGTAAACACCTTAATAGGCCAGCATTTGGTGTAGCAGCTGTGAAAGTTAGAATCCCTGGTAAGTATGGACAAGAGTACGATTAGTCCCCCAAGTGAGGGTCTCAGATCTTTGGTTCAGCAGGCTAATCATCATGTGTGGTAGCACTTTGTGGGCTGTGCAGTTGCAGGTTTGAGCCCTGCTTGCCACTGTAACATTAGCAGCACCTGGTTGCTAGGCTACCTTCTTCATACTTCTCAGTGAACACTGAACATAATATTTTGCATTTAATTTGCTCTCATAGGGGTGGTGGGAGTAATTTGAAGCTAGTAGCATCAAATAATAAAACATGACCTGACAAAATGACTGCATAGGTGATGATGTAATCATACTTGTATGGTACAAACAACACTTAGAAACATTTATTTACAAGAACAAAAATAGTGGTGCTTGTCATAATTTTTTTATCACTTTTTTTTACAGCTTTATAAATGTTAATGTTATTTTTTTGCTGAGGGGGGGGAGGCGTCATATTTCCTAATTTTTCTTTTACTCACTATTCCTTTTAAATAAAAATATAAGACTAGCTCCCCCTAGTGGAAACATAAAATTAGCTACGAAAATATTTAAAGAACTTAGAAGTCAGTAGGGAAACTGTCAAGCAATTTTTCATAATCTGCTGTTCTTCAGTGACTGTAGTGTCAAAACTATGAAATGCTGAAAGTTTCTGTACAGTTGGTGTATCTCTGTTTTAGCCCACTGTAACAGATGTCTTTACAGGTAGCCCCTTGTCACATTTGACACTGAAGGTCTGCTGTACCTGTAAAACCACAGTAAAATATAAGCCCTATAAACTAGCATGTGAGACCTTAGAGAATATTCACAACCCCCCCCCCCAGTCTGGCTTTATGTCCTTGGGCTCAGCAGCAGAGCTGAGCTGTGTGCTTAATAAGCTGCTATGTTCTAGGTTTCTCTGGTGATAAGGCAAGAACTCTCTACATTGTCACATGACCAGGCCTGTTTGAGCTGCTGGGGTCCACAGGCCATTGTTATATTTGAAAAATGACTTCTAATTTCTCTCTTGCTGTTTATCGATTCTGTTGTCAGGTTGTTATGACGTTAGGTGTTGCCTCACCTGAGTATAGAAATCACTTTTTTACCATTTATTGTGATTTTGTGTTATTTAAAAAATGTTTATGAGAGGGGGTAAATAATCCAGTATTCTCAGTCTTTCTGCATATTCCAGATCTCTATCTTTAAGTACAACCTTTTGGACCTTAATTCCACCAAAGGAAGTGTCTGCTTCACTTTGTACATGATGGGGAAAGTCAAACAATACCTGACAGGTGAATGCCATGCACCTCTGTAACAGAGCGATAAAGGAAGCGAAGACCTTACAAAAAACAGCTAATCTTTCAATTTTTAAATTTGACTGAAAAAAAGCTATTTCCAGTTTTTTTTTAACTGAAAGGTAAAAGCAAGACCAAGACACACTACATGACCTATGACTACAAAAAATTGGCTAAAATAATTTGCTTGAAAAAATTTTCCTTTTTAACAGTCTTTCTACTGAGGTGTTAAAACATTGTTAAACATTTAAAGGAATATTTTCTGTACAGGTAATAGTTCAGCTTCCACTCTCTTATCCTCCGCATCAGGAAGACAGCCAGGTAGTTTTACCTGGCATTAACTACCTGATGAGTTTTTTTCAGACTTCAGGGTTTGGTGGAGTGGGGGGGAGTTAAACGGTCGGGTGAATTTTTCATTAGTTTCACCACATCACACCAACACAATAAGGTGCTGTCTCAGGCTAGTGTTGGGTTTTTTTGTGAGCTATAAGGGGTCCGGCCTGTTTGCACATCCGACCAAAGTTGAGCCAAGGCAGCTGAATGAACTGGGGCTGTAACGCTCCCTACTCCCTGATTTATGTCTGCTCTCCAAACTCTGGACTCTTTCAGAACTGTCAGACTCTGTTTGCTATGTTGTATTAAAAAAAAAAAAGATCATGGCACAGTGCAGCTTCACTTATTTTACATGCAGACAAATTTGTGCTATTAAAGCATTTTACTGTTAAAACCTGACAATACACACACCTATACTAGACTGTAAGTCGGTACAATGATTAAAATAATGTTGAGTAACAAAATAGTTTCAGACTGGCTTGATAATTATGGAATACAAGACAGAAAAAATTGCAGTAAATTGTTTTCTGTGACTTTCACCTGCATAAACATTATTCTGCAATATCATTTTATTTCATAATAAGAGTGCATGCCAAAATGTTATCCTTGTTCCCATGGAAGACAAAAATAATCCATTACCCTATTTTTCAGTAACCGTTTTCGCTTTCAAAATAACCGACCAACGTATTCAAAGAACCAAATATTTCTTCTTGTTACGTTGTAACAAGGAAAATAAAGTAAATGTTTGAGACCAATAATTGCATCGGTAAAAACGTCATTAGAGGAAAAAAAGAGTAGTGTAAAATTATCACTGCTGTCATTATTACCGTTGGTATTAATTAATTGTATATTGTTTACGTTGATGTGTAAAATTAAATCCTGAATCGTGAAAAGTCACGACCTGGCAGAATGAAAATTGCAATGCGTACAGTGAGAGGTGCGTTCTGTGATTTAGTTTGCTGCAACATCTTTTCGTAACAGTTCTTCGCAGAGTTTGCCAAGAACATACTCTTCCTGAAAGGAGGTACGGGGGCAGTGAAGGGGACGGGTCTATAAAAGGCTATGTGCAACAGCTCTGAGATCAGGAGCTGCTCTGATCTTCCAGCCTGGCCTCAGTTAAAACTGCAAGAGGGAAATCAGTGCCTACCAACATAAAAAGTCGGATTTCTGAAAAGAGCCTCAGAATCACTTCAAAATATTTTGGTAAGACGAGTTTTAATGTTCATGTGCTCATGTGATCCTGCAGCGTCCCACGTGTGTTTATCTTATCCCCATGCATTTTATCCCCAAGGCGACCATCACTGAGTTTATTTGGGATGGTGTATGGTGTAAATATGAGAACTAATTACTTAAAAGACGAATACGGTTTTCTTACTTTTTTTATTTATTCAAAGTTTTAAAGTAATTAATTGAAAAGAAAATTTTTATTCAGAAGCTCTTGTGCTGAATAACACGTTATATGCAGTTTTGTGGTATGAAGGATGATAAGCCTGAATTCGTGCAGCAGCCTGAAGGCGCCGTTTTGCTCCGGCTTTTGACATATTTGGGACCTGCAGTGTGACAGGAGGTACTGTAGGTAGCGTTGCGCCTGCCCTGCCTTACGTGATCCTCACAAGACAGTGCAGGAAGAGAAAGAACCAGACTCGCTCACATTACATTTAATAAATTTCAGTTTTCAAAAATCAAGGAATTGTTACGTTAAACAAGCAGTCCCATGACAACAGTATCCATTACTAATTAGAGCTGCCCTATATTTATTTTTATGGTGATATAAAAAAAAAAGCCCATTTGCAAATTGTGATGTCTGAGCATGTTTTTTAAGGTGTTGTTTTATTATATCGTGGTAAAAATTCACGGTGTGCCTGTTTTATGCTTTTCATGCAGAAAGAGTTAGCCCCTGGCAGAGAACAAGGCAACTGCAGGAAAATTAGCAAAGGCACTAAAGGGATTTATGTTATGTTTTACATCTGGGAGAGTTATACTGCTGAGAGGGCTGTGGGTGGTGCTAGGCCAGCAGGTGATGTGTGTGGGCAATAGGGTGGGTCACATGTTCCCATGATGTCCTACATTCTATGCTTGGAAGGGAAGGAAGGACAGATGCAGGAGGTAGGTGTGTGTGTGTGTGTGTGTGGCAAACATTCAGAGTGTGGTTCTTTCACCTTGTTGCTCATCGTGGTTTTGGGTCAACCGGTCTCTCTCAAGCAGCCGGTACTCATGGTCCATATCAGGTTGGATCAGAAAACGTGTTTCACTGCTGTAACCCTCTCTTTCGTTGAGTATAATTCCCTTTCTCCTCTTTTTCCCCTAGCTCTTCCTTCCTCTGTCAGAGAGATGAAAATTTATGTCAGAAAAAATGACAGTGCTGGTAGACTGAAGAGTTTCTGGAGAGATCTGCTATTTTATTTATGCCTTGGGGCACTAAACTTGCATTACTGCCATTCTAGTTATATCACAAACAACTCTGGAAGATTAAATTTTAAGGAGTTATCTCTAGTTACACATAAATCATTATCCAACAAATTTGCCAAAATCTAGTTACAAACTCATTAACTGACCCAGTCGTTTTTTGGGCTTAGAGTAGAACTTTTTTGATAATATGCGTTGGCCTTTTGTGTAAATAATCTGTGCAGTCTGTTTATTCCACTGCCTCTTTTTTTTTTGAGAAAATGTAACACAAACAATTTCTCTCTGAAGAGATGAAGTTCTCTTACATTGTTCTTGTAATACTCAGCAATTCTAGTGCCCTGTGTTGGGTCTGTGTACTGCACTTCTTCCAGAACTTTCTCTCCTTAAAAAACTTACTGGTGTGAAGACGATAGGCCAATTTACATGTTTGCTATAGAACAAAAGCTTTTTGTTACATCAGAAATACCTGTTGTCTCTGTAACACATCCCCTTGATGCCGGTGCACAAATCTGGTTTGTATTAATGTAGATGAAAAGATTAGAAATTCGTCTGGAGGGTTAACAAAGGTTTCGGTAACATGCCGCTGGTCTTAGTGGTTAGCTGCTGTTGTAAGTTACTTGTAAAGTGTTTTACTCCCCGTTTAAAGGTCTAACAGAACGTCCCTTTTTGAAAAGCAGTTTTCCTCTGCCAGCTGTTGGGGTACACTGCTGCACGTGCACCTCAGTTTGCTTGGTGTTTTGTCTGGGCATGTTCACGAAGCCTTAAAGCCACTGTTGAACAGCGCCAAGCTTGCAGAATAAGCGTTTCTTCTGACGGTGTGCCCAGTGCAGCTCAATCGGGAACACGATGCGACGGAACAGGATGCACGCTGCCGTGCCCACGCCCATCACCATTTCCCTGCTGCTCCTCATCGCCTGTGAGGCGGCGTCCCTCTTCTTGCCTGACTCTCCGGAGCTGCGCCGGATGCTGAGCCGCTACGAGGACGAACTGGAGCCAAACCGCACCGCGCGGACGCGACGTGCCATCCCCTGGTCTGACCGAGACGAGATCATCAAGTTGCATAACAAACTGCGGGGGCAGGTGTATCCCACAGCCTCCAACATGGAGTACATGGTGAGAGCCTGTGGAGGGGCGGAGGGTAACGTCCTTTGTGGCCAAAATGACCACGCAGGCGTGGTGTGATCAGAGAGAGATGCAATACCGACTCCCATCAGACATTGTGACAGAGAGGATGGAGAACACACACATTAGAGCCACAGAGTGTAAACTACCATGGTCATGAGTTTTACAAACCTAAACACAAGGACAACTAGAAGATTTAATAAAAACAGTATGATTTTTGTGTAGTTAATACTGTAGTTTGATATTGCTCAGAAACCAAGAGCGTTAGCTTTCTACGCTTTGGCCTGAGACTTACACTTGTTGATTTGATGACCTTAAGACTTTAACACCTTTTATAAAATATGGGCTTGTGCTCAGTCAGTTGGCAGCAACATCGAGTGGTATTTTACCTTGGAGCGTAATTAAACGGGTTGTGGGCTTCCTGCTAACGGTAGCCGAGAGACAGTGGGGGGGGGACTGGTCGTGTGTGGGAGAGGAGCTGGTGCTGGATCAGGGGGCAGTGGGCAGGTTGGTGCTGAGGATGATGGTGGGGGTGGAGTGGTGGAGTGCTTCATCTGGACAGGGGCTGAGACTGGGGGGGAAAGTGAGTGAACCCACAGACCTGCATACTGCTGGGTGCCAGTGAACAAGGACGGGTTTGACAAGTCTGTGTAAGGCCCGGAGTCTGGCTGGCCTCTGAGGTAGAGGTGGGGACAACTGCTGAGGGGGGAGGGAGCAGACCACCAAGGGCCTGGAAATTTACTGAGAGGCTCAGGCGCCATGCAGGACAGAACCCCTATACTCAAGGCCTAGGTGTCTGAGTGGATGTGACGGGGCTGAGGTGGAATTGGTTTCCTGTAGAAGGTCTTTTCCACAGGTAAAGTCTTTAAAAAGGACTCTCCTTATTTCACTGCATATGGCTACTAATGTATACACGATTTCCTTTCTCAGAATGCACATGGTAGCTTCCGGAAGTCAGCAAAGGAAACAGGCCTCAGACATGACGCACACTTAATCCAACTTTTTAAAAATGGTGCAAATTTACGGGCATTTTTGTTGCCTTGTGGAGGGAGGTGTGTCCATAAAGGTGTCAGAGATGTTGCGAATCACAGGTGACTGAATTTGAAAATAAAGGTGTGACTCAGGTGACCCTATTTGTGTTCAGGTATGGGACGATGAGCTGGAGCACTCCGCCAGCCACTGGGCGGAGCAGTGCATTTGGGACCACGGGCCCCAGGATCTGCTGCCGTCCATTGGGCAGAACCTGGCGGTCCATTGGGGCCGGTAAGTGCGCGCTCACGCACACCCATGCGTACACTCCTTCATGTTGTAGGTGACGACGCACTAGTTGATCTGCGGCACACTGACTGTTTACTCGATAAAGGGCACACAATGAACATCGTGCAAAAGACCAATAAACACGCAGATGGGAAAGCTGGTGAAAGCGAGGCCCCATCTTCGAAGCCGGGCGCATGCAGGGTAGCACACTGGACTTTTGTGTGTGTGCCTCCCCCAGCAGGTGCTATTCCAGGAATCTGGGCTCCCTCCCCGTCTCTCTCTCCCACAATCCTCCTCTGTTCTGTTGCCAAGAGCGAGTGCTGTGCCATGCCTTTTCCCTGTCGCAGCAGTTTTTTGGTGCCACAGAGATGAAAATGTGTGCAGTGCAGACTTGGTAGTGATGCTTCGGCCTTCTTTGCTATGTTTACCCTGTACTTTGGCTGGACTTCCTCCCGTGGTATGGAAACACTCAGCAAACCTCTCAACACGGCAAAAACCTTATTAATTAGTATGCGGCAAGAAGCCCTCTACAAATGGTGCTAAAGTTCTGGCCCTCCTTTTCTTAGGCCCTTCTAACTGTGACAGCTTTTTATACTGCTGCTAACCCTGTACTTACTTTGTGCCCCCCCCCCCCCCTTCAACAGTTATCGGTCCCCAGCCTACCACGTGCAGGCCTGGTACGATGAGGTGAAGGACTACACCTATCCCTACCCTCATGAATGCAACCCCTGGTGTCCTGAGCGCTGTTCTGGCCCCATGTGCACCCACTATACTCAGGTGAGGTTTTAGGTGCTGGGGAGTGAGGTGGGTGGTGTGGAAATATGCTGCTGTCAAACTTGATAGTGAAGCAGGAAATATCACCCTGAATAAGTGACCTTTATACTTTGGCGGGATGATAGTCCAGGAGGATTTGTGAAGTGAAAAGGCTGCCTTTTGGCCATGGCCTGTTGACTATCTGCTCCAGGGCGCTCAGTCCAACCTGCTTCCAGAGTGCGACTATTTGCTCATGTGTTTCCTATTCTGTCTTAGGCACCTAAAATGAAACACGTGTGACCTCCATAGCTATGGGCGCAGGTATTCAGGCCGTGTTCAAAAACAACATGTGGGATGTGTGGCTAGCTGTGCTAGGGTCCGTTATCAAAACAGAGAAACAAACATGGGGCGAAACAAAGAGTATGGCCTGTCCCGAGTGTCGACTCGTGCTTTCAGTGGAGTCATAAACGGAAAGCCTACAGTTCGTGCAGGGATCAAGGCAAAGTTATCTAAACAGCTTCCTGTCTGGGTGGTGTTGGCAGAGCGGGGGGGAAGCAGGCGCGTGGAGGTGGTTCAGTGAAAGCACTGTGAAGGAACAGGTTGTAAATATTTTTTAAAACCCAGAGGGAGGCCCTTCCATTATCCTACTTCACTGGCAACATTAAAACATGTCATTTACTCTGCCCAACCCCTCAAAAAAAAAAGAATCTTTTCTACTTTCATAAGGCAACCCAGGAAACGTGTCTTCCTGCCCTCTGCTCTTTCCAGCCTTCTGTTTCATTCAGCATCTTCGTAAAAGCAGGCTGTGTGGAGCTGGGGGTGGGTTTGCCAGGTCAGACGTACGCGTCACATCCTGAGGGAGAACACTGCGGGCTGTGGCTGACCCAGAAGCGTGTGGGGTCACAGCTCATCTGCCCCTTGTGCCCAGCTCAGCCTCAGCTGACTCATGGCTCTTCTCACCCTGGCTTGGTCCACCATAGCAAGGGAAATCTTCCGTGAAAGGGTCACATGGCAGATTCCAGCCCCCACTGTTTCCCTGTCTGAAACCAGATGTAAACCTTAGTGGGAGGGAGGAATAGGAATTGTCTGAGTTAGCAATTCTCTTTCATTCGCCTTCTGCCTGTCTTTGCTCGTGGAGATCTCCCACCTGGTCCGCTAATGAGCTAGCATGGCTCCACTTCAGTACAGACAGAATAACCCCTTCTCGTATAGCTGCAGGCAGGGTGCTGAATAAGTCTGGCCTGAAAGCAGACAAGATACAACTTTTTGTGGGGGCCTTCAGGCGAAGGAACTTTGTGGGTTCAGTCCCTCCCAACCGCTGTTAGTCCAGATCTCTAGCTTACGTATTCACATATGGGCTGTCTGTAGTTATGTACCTAAGGTAGCACCAGTAAAGACTGACAGTTGATTTCAGTGCGTCCTGCTCAGTCGACAGTTATGTCCACGTGAGCTGATGCCTCTATCTGTGCACTCAGAGCTCAAACAGGCCACAAACTGTGTAACTGCACTCCATTGTTTTGATCCCATTTCAGACACTGATTCTACCCTCCTTTATTATGCTGTACTCCAAGCAAAACTGCATTTAAAACTTAGAAAAATAAAACTGAACATTCCTCCTATTATTTTTATATTTGGTTTTTTTCCATTTGTGTGTATAAAATTTTCCCCCTAGTTATTGATAGAAGAATCTGATTTTTTTTCCTCAGAACTACAGAATGTAAATATTTATCGTTATTATACAGCAATCTATCCTAATTACAGACGAATTGTCCAACTAAAATGAATGCATCCTTAAAATCAAATTTCCCCTCCCCCCATCTGCAGCTGGTCTGGGCTACAACCAGCCGAGTAGGCTGTGCCGTGCACACATGCTCCAGGATGAACGTCTGGGGCGAGATCTGGGAGAATGCCATCTACCTGGTCTGCAACTACTCCCCCAAGTAAGCCACGTGGTAGCTTCTTCTTGTGCGGCCGCCAGGGCCAGACTGACATGCTCTCCATGTCAGCCCATTACATTTGTGTTACTGGTTTCACACTCAGGTATGCGGCATTATACTTTTTTTTTGTAAATTACAGGGTCGAAAATCATTTTAATTAGCAGTGTCTGCTTAGATCATGACACATTGAGGCTACGCTTTTCAGCAGAATTGGAAAGGAAAACACAAAAAAGAAAAGGTGGGCAGCATTAAAGGAATGAGCCTGTAGAGATTCTGAGGGTTATAAAAGGTGGTTACTAGCTGGACAGTGACAGATATTTTCACTAGGTTGAGCAGGCTGTGGGGCTGTTCAGAAGCCGTAACACTACCACGCCTGAGGGCAGAGCTGTAAGAGCCATACGTATAGCCTGGTGTCAAAGTGTGCCCTGTGGCATTCATCAGAGGCAACTGGATCGGAGAGACACCCTACCAGCATGGCCGACCCTGTTCCCAGTGCCCGCCCAGCTATGGAGGTGTCTGCTGGGATAACTTATGCTACAAAGGTGAGCTGTGTCTGACGATTTTTTCCCTGAAGTTTTACATTGGTTAATTTCCAGTAGCAACAGCCAAGCAGTCAGGCAATCAGAGGCTTGGTAAAAATAGGTGTTGGATGTAAATTTAGTCCCTTCTCCGACTGAGACCTGTGGCAACCCCCTACTCTTCAGCTGACACGCAAGTACCCCAGCAACCTGAGACAGAGGACATGAATGAGGTGGAGAGGCACCAAGTGCCCGTCCATGAGCCTACCACTAGCAGGCCAACCGCCAAACCCTCCACACCAAAGAAGCCTTCTACATCCAAGCCTTCTGGAAACACGTATCTGGGTGAGTATTTATGGAGTCCCTTCTGTGGTGGCCAGGCTGGACTATCCTCATGGTAGACTAGGTCTTGCATTTATCCACCTTCAGACTCCACCCACAACACGATTCTTTCCTTTTCAGTTTGATTTTCCTCAATGGGGCATGGTAACAGCCACTCCCTGTATGGTAGTATTCTGTCACATGATCGTTTTTTATTGTTCCGTTTTACAGCAAAGAACATCAAGTGTGAAACGAAGATGCGAGATAAGTGCAGGGGAGCAACATGCAACAGGTCGTGTTTTCAGATGATTTCTCTGACAGTGATGACTGTCTGGAGGGTTTTTACCATCAACTGACTGTCACGCTGATTTACCTCTGCAGATACATGTGTCCAGCCAACTGCCAAAACAGTAAAGCTAAAGTATGGGGAACACTCGTCTACGATGTGGTAAGTCACCCTTGACAGTTATGGAGCATTTTGGTTGGTAATGCAAAAAAAACAACAGAAATGTGAGCCGTACTTTCCAGCTAAATCTTTTTTTTTCCTCCAGCAATCAAGTATTTGCCGTGCTGCAATTCACTCTGGGGTCATAGGCAGTGATGGTGGTCTGGTGGATATCACCAGGCAGGATAAATTCCAATTCTTCGTCAAGTCCACAAAGAATGGAATTACAAGCTTAAGGTACCGCAAACTCATGCTGAATTTAATAGCGCGGTGACATCACAGCGTTATACTCTCTGTACAAGCCACTTACTATAAAAGTGCCACACATATATTTAACAATCAATGAAATACTAACTGAAGAACAAAGAGATAGAAAGAATGTAAACCATTTATATAATCAAAGACCGCATTCTTGTTAAGTAAATTATGGATTATTTTGTTGTCTTTACAGTAAATACAAATCTGCGAATGCGTTTGTTGCAACGAGAGTGGAAAGTAAGTAAACTGTCTTAATGTTTGCTATGAATGCATGACCATTCAGTACCAAGTTAAAGCTTAAGAGTTGTGTAGAGCGGGAGTTCTGCTGTTGTAGCTTTGGGCTTAGGTGCTTACCATGAATTGACATTTGAAACATTGTTTTCTTGTAGTGTACAGTCTATTTGCAGTCATTGTATGATATAAGTGTAAAGTCACATTAAATAGTTTGGAAAACAGACTGCCAAGCACTCCTTTAAAAGCTGTAACGAGTCTTTGTTTTTGGTGCACAGGACAGACCATAGACTGCTATGCCACAGTGGCTGAAATCTGCCCCTTTAAAAAGCCCGCTGTCAGCTGCCCGAGGTAAATGCCTTGAAGGAGCGCTGCTACACACCCCAGAGAAAAGGCCTTGCAATCTGGAAAGGAGGAATGTGCTTTGCCTTCACAAGAAAAACAGCAGCAGACGAGAGCCCAGTGTTTAAAACTTCAATTAACAGAATCAGCGGTTTCACAGATGTTCTGCAGAACAGAATTCCTTGGTGGTTTCCTGGTTCTTGGAAGGCTGCATACAGAGTAGAATAAATGAGGTTAAATATGACTTTTCTCCCCTTCAGAAAGTTTCAAAATTTGCACAGAGCAGTTGACTGTTCATAGCCAGGACATTACTCACAACGTTTGGAGAGCAAAGTGAATAAGTAAACATTAAGTTCCCTGTGACCGCGCCCTTATATATAGTACATAGTACAGTACTTGGTCTAGTGTCCTTGACTGAAATTTCAAGCCGTATGCACACACAATATTTGTGTGAATCTGTTCAAATATAGTAGCTTAGCATCTTTATGCTCAAGCAGCTGGTGACAGGGGTGTTTCTGTAACATGTTCACTGCATTTCCTCTCTGTTGTCTCCGTTCAGAGTCTTTTGCCCTGATGGCTGTAAGGACCAGCCTTCTTACTGGGCTCCCGTGGTGGGAAACAACATCTACTTAGATGTGAGTAACTTCCTTTTGGCTCTCTGTCCTGCCCCCCCCCCCACCTTTCTTAGCTGGAAATTATGCCTTATTGGGTAAAATTAAGTAGAAGATTTACACCAGAGGCCCAACAAGTGCAGGAGGACTCCTGAAATACACTCCCTCTCCCCATTCTGCTCTGGCGGTGGGACAACTGTGGTGAGTGGAAGAGGTGGAGAAGTGGGCTCCCCAGGGCTCACGGTGCACTTGAGGGTGATGTTCCTGCAGCTCCCTCAACGCCTTGCTGGGAGCCATTCTGAGCTGTCCGCACAGTGACTAAACACTTCTTACTCAGACCAAACAGAAGGAGGGTCTGCAGACAAAGGCAGCAGATGCTTCAAATGCTTTTACCCCCGGCTTGGTTTCTGGGAGAAACTGAACGTTTGACTATACAAACCAAGAACTTTTTTTTTTTTTTTTTTTTTGTCAACCGTATGAACTTTGAAGAGATGCGTCTGCTACTGAATTCAACAACAGTAATAATAAACAGGGGTACTGTGGAGGCATGCTGAAGGCTTCTGAACCTAATATAATAAGCAGAGGAGTTATTTACATGCTTTCTGTAGGAACTATGTGGAAAAACATAGCAATTGACATTTATGTGTTTATGTTAAATTAAACACTTCTATAAATTCTTCCCTGCTGTTCAGGGAAACATGGTGGACACAAGCATATCTTGAGTGCTGAAGTTTTGCTGCACAGTATTCATTAGGTTACAAGGCTGCCATTGTGACAGATGAAATGGGACATAAAGGTATTGTGCTGGTTTTATCTTGCCCATCTCAGAGCTCCAGCATCTGCCGGGCCGCCATCCATGCCGGGGTGATGCGAGCCAGTGGAGGCTATGTGGACGTCTTGGCCCTGGAGAAGAGAAAGAGCTATGTGGGAACGCTGAAGAATGGAATTGAGTCTGAGAGGTGCCCGCCAGCTCCACATCTACATTGAAGCGTGCATGCTTTCGCACAGCTGTGCCATCCTGTGGTCATGTGTGCCTTAAAGGGGCAGCCCATAAAAAACAGCCTGGGTCTGCTGATGAAGAACCTTTCTGATTTATGTGGAGAGACCACACACCATCTGCGTGGTTTCACTACATTACTGCCTAGTACTGCGATCGAATACAGGATACTTGCAATCAGTCCATTTATGGCAAAGCACAAACCAGGCCCTAACTGTCCAATTAGAAGTCAGTTTTTCAACACTTCCCTTCTAATGTTGGTTGGGGTCTTGTGTTCGGCCATAAATGGATGTGTTTACACGTGCTTGTGATGTGCCGGTGACAGTGTAACTGCAGATATCCCTAATCTAAAGGCCGACCACCCATGTGGACAAACCGTCATTATCAAGAAAATAATTACAGGCTCGCTGTTTCTGTGTGGAAGGAAAATCTCAGTGTGTGAGTCAGTACTTCCTATTGGCATGTCATTCTTTCAAAGATGCTGTGAATAATACACCTATGTCCAAGCGCCTTACAGAATGCCTGGGCTTTGAGGTTATTTTAATAATGAATTAATAACAAACAGCTGAGCCAAGTTAAACGGGCAGCGGTGATTGCTGGAAAGGTCAGCTGCAGTGAGGGAAACCACAGAGCAAAAAAGTAAGATTTAACTCCAAAGTTGCCATGTTTGGTGTAACACTTTCTCGCAAGGGCATTAGACGTTAGAGCTGCTTGTAGGTTTGTTGAATGGCGTCACCCAAGGTTTTGGGAGGACAGTTTTTAAGATTTATAATCACACATTTGTTTGTCTCGTCTTCTTCTCCCTGTCCCTTTTTAGGAACCCACGTCTGATTATGTTTCGTAACAGTCAGATGAGACGCAGTTCAGTTTGTAGAGTATGCTAAGAATGTGGGGCTGTATATTGTCAGTAGCTGTAGACACAGAATACTCCCGGTTGCCCCGTGTGTTCAAGCCTGCCTTCAGTGTCTATGGCAGGAATGTGACTTGCATTGTTCTCTTGTCCCAAAACTCTAGCAAGAGAAATCCAGAGGGGAACTCCTTCCGTGTCTTCGCTGTGAGGGAGTGACGCGTCACCCTTGCTGGGCCCCCTAGTGGTCCAGAAATGCCCGGCCTCTAAGTAGAGGCACAGGAAATTCCACAGTAATTTGAAGCTATGGCAACCTCTGCAACCCAGGAGGATTACAGGAGGATGCTGATCTTCACAGTGGAAATCTGGCAACCCATTTGCTTGGTTAACAATAACAACATTGATTAGCCAGATAGGGGGAAAGCACGGAAAGGGGCATATATTATTTCTTGTGTGTATAAACTTTAGTTGCTTCTTGTTGTCAACACACAATTAAAAGTTCTGTAAAGTATCAATTTCAGTTTCAACAGCAGTGCTGGTTTTATCTTTTTTACATGTATATTTTAAAGAAATTTGATGTCTTTATAATAATTGTTATTTGTATTTTTATTGTTTGTTATAACACAATAATACAGAGGCAATAGGAAAGCAAATGTTTGATTGTGGTACATGTGAATGTATATTGATTACGTATATTATTATATTTAATCGTTTTGTACAGGTCCAACTTGATTATTATTATGTATTGTATGTCAGTGTGTGTATTTTACTTATACTGATAGATTTGGTTAGCTGTTGTCTGTTCTGTTATAATGATCCGTATGTGCTGCGAACTGTCCATGTTGTTCTGTGTTTCCAACTAGCAGAGCCTGTTCTCTCAGTGCCTTGGTTTAATGGCAGATAGGCCCTGCAGTCAGAGGCCTAACTCTGCGGTGTGGTCTGGTGACGGATATCATTCCAAACCTCATTTGGGATTACCTCGTGGCCTTATTTAAGAGCATCCCACAGTCTTTCTGGCGTAGGTGCACAAATGTCATGTGATCGAGCTGGGTAGTCAGATGCCAGTGTGCGTCATTACAGAGCCAGTGTTACACAGTGGGGTTTTAATCAGACTGGGTAACAGCGCTTTTGTGTGCAGATACATGCTGAATTTAACTTATTTATTCTAGGCCTCAGACAAACTTTTTTTTTAGTTCCAGGCTGTCTCTTTTATTAATGTAACCATGCATGTACAGTTTAGGAAGTGTACCCTCCTCATTCCCATCTTTCTCTCCCGACCTTACTAAGTGTGCATACTGCACTCAGTCGTCTGTCTAGGTTTGCAGTCAGGTAGCTGGTGATAGGCATCTTCCACAATGAGTAGCGTAGATTATGCGTGAAATGCATCTGAATTTGAAGTTACAACCCATTTTTTAAAGTGTTAAAGTTGGTGGGGTGGGTGTGTTGGGATTTCTTAAAGCAGCTGAAGTTTATGCCCGTGCACTTGTGAACAATTTGTGGATTTACCAAGGTACGGTCAGTAAGGGATCTGCTGAAACCACTTATAAACAATTATGTAATAAAAAGGTGCTTAATCGAGAGGCACGCAGTGCAGAGGAAACCTCCTCTAGGGAACTGATGTACTCTTAACCCTGAAAAGTGTTAGGTCAATGGTACATTGCATTAGAATGTTGCCCGTCTAACCTTCATTGGGAGCAGAAACCGATGTGCAGTTGTGGAAGTCTGGGAGGTCTAGCATTGTTCTTTTCTGCCGTTTTTTTCCTGCCTTTAGCTTGAGTTCCAAGCTGTGCCCTGAGCAGAGGTGCTGTTGTGAGTCTGACATTTCTATGTAGTGGTTATCTTGCTGCTCTCTGTTTGCCTACCTCAGTTCTGTGTCTGCATCGTGTTAATTACACGAGAATGTCTGAGGGGTACCATATTCACTCTTTTTATAGTAGAAATATCGGTCTGTAAATAGCGAACTTCAACTCAATCTCTTTTAAGGAAGATATGTCTATGTGATTTAGAGAAATGTTTGTGAAGCTTGATGTTTCTTGTTCTTATAAAGGCGGTGGACTATTTCATATGTATTTTGCACAATTTAAAATAAAGAATTAAGGAAGAAATACATTATTCTAGCTTGTGTTTTTCTTGTTGGTTGAGTGATACATGTTCCATGTTTATGCCCTAGACCTTCTACATTCTGTTGTGTGTAAACTAAACTAAATCAGTCACTGCATTATTATAACAGACATGTTCTTATGCAAATCCAGGGTTCTTCTAGGTTGACAAATGTAGATGATTTGGGTAGGAATGGCAATTTCTGCTTGTTGTGTCTCAGATAGAAATAATTCCAGCTAACATTTATTCCTAGAACAGTCAAAGTGTCAGGCACTATTAATTTGTTGGAAATGATACATTACTTACATATATGGGATGGGAGGGTAACCTGGGCTTGAACAGACAATCTTGCAGAGCTATCAGATAAGAGCATCAGCAGGCTGTGCTAAAGACCAGAGTCCCTCATTTGCGGGACTAAATGTACTCTTGTCCTGAATTCTGGGGGATATTCTCACTGTAGCGCTTTCACATTTTGTTACGCAAACTTTTTCTAGAAATTTCAGATTTCAGATTTAAATGTGTATTTAAAAAAGATTTAGACAAGTTTTCTGGAACTGTATTGACTGAAGGCCTTTAATTGGGCAGTGTCAAAGTTATGGTTGTTCCTTAGCCTGCCCAGGCGTTACGCCCCCCCATCAGATGTCCTTTTCCTTACATACAACAAGTAAAATAGAACATAATTACACTGATTATATAATTTACCAGGTTTTTGCTAAACAATAAAATGTTCTGTAATATTCATTGAAAGTAAGACATTTAAAAATGACCCAAATATCTGTTCTTGCAGCCTAGTTGAGTCAACCCATAAGTTAATTAACAACCAAAATTTTTTCTTTAAATAGTCAGTTGCCTTTCTGTTGGTTAGATAATCTTTATACCCTCCCACATCACGTTTTTTTTTTTGGGTTTATGTGTTTATAGAGCACTTAAGTATAAAGTAATTAACTAAAATCTGCAAAATAACATTCCACATGCTGTATGTTTATCATCATGTGACCAGGTGACTGTTGTGGAAAACCCCGTCATCTCAGGCTGAATATACAGCCTAATATGTACATACTTCAGGGTAAGAGTGATCAGTGTAGTCATGTCTGTAGTTTGAAATATGTATGAAACCTTTTTACGAGTCAGTTTCTACCACCAGTATAGGTACTTTTTTTTGTGCGTTTCTCATTCTGTTACCATTGAAGGTATCTTTACTCGAGGCTACAAACTGCACCCCCTCCCCCCCCCAGAAAAAAAAAAGTTTGGTATTTTCTACTGAATTGCTGAATGGCTGATTTTGATCCTCTTGCGTAATAATGCCCTAGTGAACGGTTTCGAATTCATACTTTACCGTGCATTGCCGTCATTGTGGCATATTCCAGTAACAATTTAATGTGCAGTACGGTGCAACACTGCACCCATCCCCCCCAGGCCCCAAACAGGCCCACCCTCTGGACAATTTCTAGCCTCTCCCCTACAACCAGGTAATGACTTTCAGCAGCGTTCTAAAAATCTGTGTGTGCAGCTTGCCCCTACTCCCTCCCCATAAACGTCTGCGTATTTGCCCACCAAAATATATCCAGAAGACTTTGGTTGTGTTTGTGGAAAATTGTGTGCAATAAAACTAACTTGGGTTGTAACTAAAGGCATGGAATTGCTGTTTAGAGACTACTGCTGATGTTGAGGAAGTACAAACACATGCTTGAAGGTCTGATTTTTATTTCATATGTGAATGCATATGGTTAACAAAGTAACATTTTGACAGAAAGGCCATGAGGATGATGAAGATGGTCTTTTGGAACGAATGCTGAACTGATGGAATCTGAGAATGTCTGTTCTGTCCTGCCTTGTGTTCTCATACCAGCTTATACCACAATGTTGCATTTCAGTTGTACCAGGAGAAGCACCCATAACTGTCAGATGCTATGATTAGAGAAATTAATGGCAGCCTTTGACGCTAAACAATTTTGAAATTTTTTGTAAATCTATTGTGTATATAACACATAGCCATTTCAGTCATTCGGGCATCTAAACAGTGCTATGATTTTCTTCTGATTATGCCATAAAACGCCTTCATGGAAAGTGAGGTATAGTTTTGTCAATGACGTTTGATAAATTCATTGTCCAACTGCTTATTCACTTCAGGGTCACCTACATCTTATCCCAGGCAGCCTAGGGCACAAGTCAGGATACATCAGGGCCACTTACATCCTATCCCAGGCAGCCTAGACTACAAGACAGGATACATCAGGGCCACATGCAGCCTATCCCAGGCAGCCTAGACTACAAGACAGGATACATCAGGGCCACATGCAGCCTATCCCAGGCAGCCTAGACTACAAGTCAGGGTACATCAGGGCCACATGCAGCCTATCCTATGAAGCCTAGACTACAAGTCAGGATACATCAGGGCCACTTACATCCTATCCCAGGCAGCCTAGACTACAAGTCAGGATACATCAGGGCCACATGCAGCCTATTCCAGGCAGCCTAGACTACAAGTCAGGATACATCAGGGCCACATACAGCCTATCCTAGGAAGCCTAAAGTACAAGTCAAGGTACATCATGTTTGCTGATTGCAGTGCACATGTACACAAAGGTCAAATTAAGTAGTCCACCTAAATCTTCAAGGTATTTGCATTGTGGGACAAAATGTACACACATATAAAGAAAACATGCCAACTCCACATGTGGAGCCAAACACGATTCCAACCCTTGAGGTATGCCTGTGACCCCCTGAGCCACTGTTGGGATTGTTTGTATTTATAGTCCAAATTGAATTGATGTGAACCGGGACAGTCTGCTTCTGTAATGGTAGATGATGTTGGTACCCTCCCTCTGTGGTGTATTCCGTTTGTGCCCCTCGTTATGGGAATTGCTGACGCACAATAGTTGCTCATTCACGACGTAACGTGGCTGTTGTGAAACTCGGTTCCCATGAGCTTTTCGTGTGCCACTGGCGCTGTACTGTCCATCTCTTCCTGTAACGCCACCCATGCATCATCCGTGAGCGAGACCTTTCTGTGTCGTTTGGCTCTGATGTCTGTGGGCCTTGTGTAGCTTTCTGGTGACACTTGAGAGACGTGCCTCAGACGTGTTCCTCTCGAAGATCCAGCTAGGGATTCCAGAACTGGAGCCTGAGCTTTGTATGTTTTTCAAGGATCTGTCTCTACGATTTACAAAAAGGCAGATAAGATGGACTTGACATTCTGCCACATGTTCTGATGTGGGAGCCTGAAGGGATGTAGTGATGTCTGGAATGGGTTCAGAGTGCCCAAGAAACATGGGTTTATTTTGGAAACTTCAACATTCCTCCATTTGTTTTCTTTCGTATATATATAAACAGTAGTGCCTTTTGAATGAATTCAGTTGAGAGTTCAGCATATATGGTCCTAATCTTTAACTGTGTATTTACTACATGTGTTTGGCAATCTAACATAACAATCTGGTCAAAGTCTTGGATTGTTTTAATATAATTTTGATAACATTTGTAGTTGCCTTCTAACAGAGACCGTTTGGTGTTTGCTTCCTTTTAGACACGCTACTTCCTTTTCTCAGTAGGTTTTGTGTTCCTTTCTGCCGTTGACCCAAAGCGGCCCAGCATTGACGCTGTTTTTGCCCCATCACCATTCAGCCGTTCTCAGGTTGGTGCTACACCTCCAGTGACCTGAGTCTGTAGTGGTATGACATAGAGCCGTACACCTGTGCTCTGATGTAGAAGTGCAGAAGGACGGGAGTCTGTGAGTGTGCTCATCTTGTAAAATGTTAATTAAAGCACAGACGTTAATGAGTTCCAGACTCTGAAAACTGCTTCCTGAGTGTTTTCTCTGTCCAAGAGTTTTATTATTTGTTGTCAGACATGTTTGAGAGATGTGTGAGACATATGCAACGTTTTTTTCTTCCTTGAATTGACTTTAAATGACATTTTAGGTGAAGTTATTTTGGATATTAGGCCTACACTGTGTTGGCCAAAGAATAAGGGGAAGGCCTCTTTTTATATTTTAAGTTACATTTATTTATGTAACTTAAAATATAAAATGTATTTATATAACTTAAAATATAAATGTATTTATTGTTCATGTAGTTATCTTAGGGTTTTTCATTTCATTTGTCAGCTCCTGGATTCTTTAACCTGCAGTAACTCTGTGTGTGTGTGTGTGTGTGTGTGTGTGTGTGTGTGTGGATGGATGGATTCCGGATTGTATAACGTGGTCCAAATCGTCACATAAACCAAAGAACAGCTTGACAACAAAAGGCTCCTGTGTACTGTTTAAACATTGAACATAACTTTGGAATTTAAAAAATGGTGACCAGCAGGAGTGGAAATTTGAAACTGTGTTGATTCACATTTATTATGGTTAAATGCAGTGAAGCTACACGGAGAATTTAGGCTGTGTTGTGTGTGTGTAATTTGTGTAAAATTTCAATTTTTAAGTGTTGTCATATAAAATTGATTTAAAATTACGTGGTGGCAAAATGTGCACAAAATCTAGCTATCAAAGACTATTGCTGAAACTTTATCCAAAATAACTGTCACAGAATCAGTGTTAATCTCCCATGAAAATCCCCAGGCTTTCCTGTTCTGAGCTGCTTTTGCCTTTTTAATATTTTCTTACCCAAAACTTTTATGATCACTTATTGGTTTATTGGGAGAAATGGCTGCTGTCTTAAAATTATCACTTAAGGAAATATAGAACCAAAACCAGAATGAGCCCTCTCTATTCTTTTACATGTGGATTTATTATTATTATTATTATTATTATTATTATTATCATTGGTAGTAGCAGTAGTAATGTTTTGCTCCCTATCAGTGAAGATGAGGGAGTGTGCAGCCTTCAGCTATGACAGAAACCATATTTATGGCAGCAGAGGCTTGTAGATTTGTTCTGCCCAAAGGGCTCACGCTTGGTATATTGCAGTGTCAGAAGTTCATACTATATGAAACAGTCAGTTCCTCATTTCACATGAAGCTCTTCTACTCTGGGGTGCATTTCTGCTGAAGAGGCTGTAAATACAATTTGTGGTCATGACCTTGTTCTTGGTAGGTCAGGACAGACCAGCTCTCCTGCATGGTGGCTTTGACAGAAATGTGGTTGTAGATGAGCAGGTGTAAGAGCAGAAACAGTTAGTCGGTCTGACACATTTATTTCAGAACTCTATCACGCAAAAAATGTAATCGCTTTTGGAAAGCTGAGACCCGAAGCAGTGTCTGCCGTGCTTATGGAACATTACTAAAGCCAAAAAATGTGTGGTTGTGGGGATCTTGAATGAGAAGACATACTGTTTAAAGACATGGTTGTAATAACAGCAAATATAAAGGTACAGCCAACCTTTGGATTAAATGGACTCCCAAGCCTTATTATTGTGAGTCAAATGGTTCATTTCCCCCTAGCCCATTTAAATGGTTGAGTTTACCCCTTTAATTAAGTGTAATCCCAAAGGCATTCAGAAGTAATTCAAAGCCTGCTGCTTCATTTTCTTGCAGTCCTACTAATCTTAAAAGTTTCAACAATCATCTCCTCTTTTGATCAGCATCTGTCCAGAATCTAGAAGCCATTTCCAGGGGGCTGGATATCAATTTTGGATAACTAATTGGTGTTTTCAACAAGAAGTTGGGCTGAAGGAAGCTCCACCGAGGTGTTGGCGAAAAAACGGGTCTTATCTGTCTTCTGCATCTGAGCAGACTTCAGGAAGTTTTATTGCTGGTTTCCACCTCCGTAGCTTCTGCTCTGTTTCAACATACCAGAGTACCCTGTTCTCCTTCTCTGTTTTTTGAGTGCACTTAGGTATAGATAAATTATACTGTGCCCTGATTGCATATTTGAACCCAGCAAAAAAGGCAGTTTACACTCTGCAAGTGGCTAACTCCAGGTTGTCCAGCTTTGTGCACAAATAACACAAATTCCCTGACATGCAGTGTTCCACTATGGTGCCACAGAGAATATAAAGTGTGTGGGAATGCAGTGCTTGGCCAACTGATTGGCGGGACACCAGCTATGCCTGTGATTGGCTGCTTATAAGCATGTAAATGTAGAACATGTGTTAGGGTGCATTAATCTAGTTGCATCAATCATAACTTAAATAAAAATGTGTAGTTAGTTGTAAAATTTATCCTCGCTTTGATGTACCTCAACATTGCTTGACCTTCATTAAATATGGGATATGTACTTTACGATAAACTTCAAATACCGAATGAACAAAATGCAAGCAAATATGTACAGTGTTTCCAGGAAAGATTTAGCTGTGGGATGTTCTGTTCTTGTACTGGTAATATTTTACAGTGCATTTATAGCAACAAAAGATACTTAAGCAAGTCAGTGAATTAGAAACTTCTGTTAGCCCTTGGTAAATAAATCTCTGTGGAATGAATGTTTTTAGTCTTTACTCAATTTCCACTTGGTAGAATGGTGTGATTCTCGCTGCACGGGGCACATGGCTAGTTAGGGGAAACTGGCAACAAGACAGGCCAATGAAAAGGGAAAGATGTGAAATTTTCCAGCTTTTATTTGTGTTATTGGTTTACAAATGCATGGCACGCGTGCACGGTGCTGTTCTCATGGCAGACTTAAATCCAGTAACGCAAATCCAAGAAATTCGTTTGAAGATGTTGCATGTTTCCACACACTGACTGGTTTAATCTCAGTTAAACCCTTTCACTCTAACCTGTCCAGCAATTGAATCTGAGTTTCAAACAACAGGTGAAAATGATTAAATTATACTTCATAATAGGATTGGGGAGTGGTCACCCCCCCCCAGCTTGGCCTGTACAACCAGCCCGACTTTATATATGCATACAGTTTCATCAAATACATTTGTAAAATAAACCCGAGGCACACAGATTGCTCATTGTTTGACATTTTCTTTTTTATATATATTTCCAAACATACTGCTGTATATTTTCACTGTCTATCACATCAGTAAATCTAGTTAAGATTTTATATTAGATAAAGTTGCCTTCTTGCAAAGTGAAATCTTTAACATAATTTTTGTGTTGACCATATTGTATACTTGTGCATTTGCTGTTATTTCAACATGTTAATTTTATTTCTTAAACGTATTTTGGAATATTTATTAAAATGTGTATTACTGTATATGTATATAGATAATTTCAATAATACTGTAAACAATTCAAACTTGTTCAGGGCTTCTGAAGGTGTCCTTCATTCTGACAGCATCTGTCAGTGTTGTGGCTCGTTGTTTCACCACCTGTCAGTACTGTTTGTGCCAGGTAATTTAGACCCTACCATACATTAATACTACATAGATATTTTGTGGTTTGAAGTCCAGTGTTCATATGTAACAAAGACAATTGCTAGCATTCTGTACAATACATCAAAGTGCTGGGAACTTTGTACTGAGACAATTCATACTGAGACCAATATAAGTCTTTTTACAGTATGTTGATGTAATAGATGTTTTATAACATGGACATGGTGCAATGCTGACAAACACATGAGGCTTGTGGCAGGTGGTGTCTGCTCCACCCCTGTGGATGGTGGAGTGCTGACTGTAGTCCAGGAGGCATTGTGTTCTGTGTGTCGAAGATGCCTGTCTGTTAACATTTTTGTTAGGCTTGGGCTATAGGACTAGAAGAGGTGGATGCAAGGTTTGAACATTGAGGGAAATGGTGGCTGTAAAAGCCCAGGGGACTCCTAAATAACAGGAGCTGAGGAAATGCTAATTGCCCTCCAGAAGACTTAAATCTGGAAATCTCCCACAAACAGGGAAGGCCATCAACACTCCTGGCCGGATATGATTGCTCCAACATTGCAACGGAAGCCAAAAATCTTTCACATATCCTATGTTATGGGTTACAACCATCCATCAAAGTTTGTCAAGCATGTCCCTTGCTTGTGGGGTTCCTGGTGAAGTCTCTCCTAAATTTTTCTTATCTTGTGTTGAAGACAGAGGGATGGTAGAGAGGGATTTACAGTACTGAAATGTACAAATTATTTTGCCTTCTGCTACTGGAAGTATTGTTAGCATATGAGGTTGAATTCTTTTCCTTCATACAATGTCAAGACTACAATGTGTGCGTGATTATTTGTGTCTGCTTTGGTTTAAGATGACTATGACCACACTGTAAGAGATCTGCAAACGATCTATACTTCCCGACCGATGAACAAAGGGCTCTCTGGTTAGTGCGACTATGGTTATTGAAGATTAATGAAGTGGTACTTGTGCCATTATTTACTTAAGCTTGGCTTGAACATTTTAAAAACTATCAGTATTGATTTTGGCACATTTTTCTTCTGAGGTAAGGCTAAACCAGCTTAATAGCCATTTGACTCAAGGTCTAAACAATTTTTGTCTACAGAAAGATGAAGCAGGAGAATCCAGTTCACAATAAATGACCTGGATAAAGAGTGTTCATAAAAATCGCATTGTAACACTTCAATGGTGCATCTTAAAGTTTTTAAAGAAAATATTGTGGCTTATGTTGCAGCATGAGAACTCTTGTCCCATTTGGTTGAAGGACATCTCATAGTCTCCTTTCTTACAGCTTCATTTGTTCAAGTGAACATGTGTTTACTAGTCCACAGAACATAAGGAACGTGCAAAGTTTTGAGAAGGGATTGCAGTCAGAGGCCATACGGCGCCACAAACAGAACACAGTTCTATATCAGTCATGGTGTACGTTACCGTGCTGTGACTGACTGCATGGCTAAAATGAGCGTTTGTGGGGGGGGGGGGTACTCTCTGGTGCTCTTTTCAAAATCACTATGTGGGTTTGAGCAGGACCTAGCAGTGGTCACAGTGTGTTAGGAACACCATACTGTGGAGTCCCAGCGTTGGGTCAGGTTTAGCTGTGGTCATGCCAAAACACGAGCAGCTCTCGGGTGCCAAGATTTCTGCTGACGTTTTTCTTCAGCACAATACACATATATTTATTTATCATAGTCAAGTAACAGTAGAGTACTCAAACATTTCCTGAAATGATTGAGTTGCAAAGGATATTTTCTCTGGCCCCTCCTTCTCCCCCCTTTTTTATATAAAACTTAAGACAAATCCCATATAAAACTGAGTTGCTTTAGATACACATTTTCATGAGCTTTGGTTCCGCAGTTTATTTCTGGAGTAGCTGTTCCTCAAGCAGCCTTCCCTCTGACTCCTAAGTTGTCCACAAGAAAAGGACCACCTATGACAAAAAGTTGGTCAGAGCGGCTTTAATCTGTATTTGCTAAGAACGTCTTGTTTGTATACAGGATGGTGGAAAGAGGCCCAATGTCATAGGCCCCATTTCACTCTGAGGTTCAAATAAGGATTGTTAGTGAGTACTCAGTGTTTTCAGGTTTTGTGTCTTTGAGAAGAAGAATGCGTTAACTGAAAGAGTGTTATGTCACTTTCGTTCTCTGCAGCCGCGTTTGTTTTGTTGATTGGATGGCTGTTTTGGGGAGCTGTCCAACATGGTGTATTTTTTATTTTTTTTTTTACTGTTTCCATATGTGTGTGAGGATGAAGGCAAATTCCAGGAGAATGAGAGAGTGCATCTATGATCAAAACAAGAAAGATCCTCTCCATGCAGGGCTCATGTCAACAGACTCATCCCCTGCATAAACTCCTGTCATGTTTACATCAAAAAGTGGTGATTTATTATCTTGTATGTGGAACAGCAGTATAACAGCCTGCTACTACATTATGGCAAAGACTGAAACAGTTACATGTGGCTCAAAGGATGTTTTCTACAGACAGAGTAACACCCCGAGTTCTGACATATTCGGGAGATGCACGTGCAAACCGTAAGACCATTTAAAGTCACTCAGAAGCAGTTGGATATAACATCCAGGCATGTGGTGTCCCTATAAAACAAGAATGTATCTGTAGTTTGTTAGTCATCTTAAATGTTCCAGGATTTTTAAAAAGCTGGAAATGTGCACCAAGTAAACAAATCAGAGACTGATGTTTCTGCGTGCTTAGATGAAAAGGAAAGGTTAAGTTATGACAGCTGCAGCATCTGTGCGCAGCCTTTTAGCACTATGTTATATGGGCCTTAATGCTGTCTGTCTGTGAACAATGAAGTTAGGAGGTTTGAATACCTGCTATACCATCCATCCAGTATCTTAACTGCTTATTCCTGGTGAGGGTCGCAGGGAAACCTGGAGCCCATCCCAGAGCACATGGGGCACAGGACGCCCAGGGCAGGGCGCCAACCCACCCCGGGGCACACGCGCGCGCGCACACACACACACACACACACACACACACACACACACACACACACCAATCAACCTAACCTGCATGTCTTTGGACT
>JABJVR010000007.1:7474672-7511597 GCA_025773905.1 Chitala chitala | reverse complement strand
ACCCACCAAGCACAGGGAGAACATGCAAACTCCACACACACAGACCCAAGGCGGGAATTGAGCCCCAGGCCTGGAGGGGCGCGGCGACAGTGCTAACCATCACGCCACCGTGCCGCCCCTGCTATACCTACTTATACAATGGTTTCAAAGCTGTGAAATTGGTTGTAGATACGCTGTGGTGGACACTCAGTTAAACTTCCCTTTTATCGTGCATGTACTTTCTTGAGGAAGGAGAGGGTGATGGGATGATACTGGTGTGGAAGGTTGAATGCAAAGAATGATATTAACAATGATTCAGCGCTTGAACTTCAGTAAACATACCCTCTAGGAGTGTAGTGTAGAACATTCATTTTAGAAATTAGGATGTTATCGTGTGTCCTCTCATTAGTCAGCTGTTATTACCTTTCTATGTTTGCTGATGCCCTCTTCTCATATAAATCGATGAACCCTGTTGGACAGATCCAGGGGGGTGTTCGGGCACCCTGTTGGACAGATCCAGGGGGGTGTTTGGGCACCCTGTTGGACAAATCCAGTGGGGTGTTTGGGCACCCTGTTGGACAAATCCAGGGGGGTGTTTGGGCACCCTGTTGGACAGATCCAGGTGGGAACTGATTGAACACAGTAAATAGGGACATTAGACAGTTATCAAAAATGACAGTATTGAGGTCAGTTCTATGCTGTAACAATAACACATTTCAATGACCTACGAGATTTCTGAGTAATGTTATCTATTACATGCGTTTCACCCTTTAGCGAACAGGGGACCGCTTTGATGCCGGTCTGGACCAAACAAAATGCAGTTTGCTACTAGGTGCAGCTCGAAAGCTTCCTTAGCTGTGTTGGTGCACATGGACAATGACTGATTCCTAGATCTGGCACATGGCTTGTCTGGTTCCCGTTGTGTTCACGTGGGCCTGGAGTGTACGTGCCACGAGACAACCTCCCCTCACTGTGCTCTTCTGGAAAGTGATTCCCAATGTTTCCGAGTCAAAAAAGGGAAAAAGAGCATCTCAGGGTTTCCCCGTAAACCATTAAGTGTTTTTAATGGAGAATAAAATGTTTTCATGTGCGTGGATACTATTGCGATGTATAAAATATGATAGTATGTATGAGTCCCTGACAGGTTGTCAAATTATTCAATGTATTTATCGTTTTATTCACCTTATGTAATGTCACAACATTTGCCATTTTAAATAATTTATTCTTTTAGTGAGTACTTTGGCAGTATTAACTTGAAGCCCTGCATAGTAAAACTCCATTAAACATCCAGTATAAATTTTCCCAACCTTCTCTCTGTCCAATTTAATCTGGGAGATAAAGACAAGAATAGATGGTGTGCTCTGTCCCTATAAAGCCCCACCCCCCCCCAGGGATATGAGTTACAGTCAGGGGTGCCTAGTCTTTTATTTTGCATGCCATTAAACTCTGAGACTTTGATGTGATTGGGCTGCCCAGCTATGCAAAAGGGGTACATATGTTTGAACATATGTGTATATGACATGTATGCATGTCAGTTTTACTGGTAGCAGTTAAAACCCCTGCTGCAGCTCTTTTATTTTCCAGAAGAGACTCGTTGCATGTATTCCAGTGATCCCAGATTCTACGGCCTGAGCACAGAGGGTTCACCTTGCAGTTTTTGCTCTTTTGTGACTAGTACTTATTTCATATGTATTTGCATAAAGTGTGAGATGAGAATGGGCCTTTCTGCATCAACAGAATTGGAGAGCTGCACTCAGACAGGTTGGAATGAATTTAGTTACTCTTTCAACACCCTCTGTGGTTATCATACAAGTTACTGGCTTTAAAGTAGCGATTCAAAGCTAAGGCCAAATGAGAATGACCTTTGTTTTTGGTACCATGGCCTGTTGTCTTACCGTTGGTTTAAAAAGAGTTTTGGGTGGTCTGACCCTGCCACCCTTCAATACAGATACTACAGTGGAGTAAGGAACTTCAGATCTATGTGGGTTCCTAAAGAATTTGAGTATCAAATGCCAAAAGTCCCAGCATCCTCCATGTGATAACAGGTAGATGCAGTTAGGGAATCTATGCTGCAGTTAGGGTCCTAAAATTATGGGACAAACTGTGAAACGACTGATTATCTGAATTGTCATTAAAGACATCAGATTTTCAGATTCAGCGTGACACTCAGAATAGCTGCATCTAGTAGGGAAAAACTGAAAATTCTCCCGTACTAATATTGTACAAATAAGTCTATATTTGTGCCGTTGGCGCTGTAGATATTAGACAGAACTTGCTGCGTACAGCCTGCTGCCCTACAGCAGATGTAGACAACCTCATCCAGCCAGCAGGCTGGTTCTGACTGGCCTGATACACCCAGCTCATACTAAAGCGTACTTTATAAATCAAAGTGTAGCATTGCTGACTAAACAGAATTAAAATTCAAAACAAAAGACATGACACATTATTCTGTGCTTTCCGGGAAATGTCTGAAGCTGAGTATATAAAAATGAAAATGATTTCCTTTAGTAATGTGCTGAGGAGGGCAAGTGTGTGATTTTTTTAAAGTCGGTGTCACAGTTTCTTTGCTTTGAGACCAAACAGGAGAAGAAAAAGAAAAGTGTGTTTATGGTTTGTAGCTATGACAAAGTGCCATGCTTTTTGCATAAAACTGTATGACACAAGCCACCAAAACAATTACATAGAGAGCCATAGATTTCAAGGAAAATTGAGGACATTTTCTAGACAAGGGGCTGGCACCACGTGTGGCTAGATAACTATCATGGACAAGTCTTTTAATCAGCTAAACTGAGGCTGAAATCTTTTCCAAAGCCCAAAATGAAGACAGAACCTCTCCTTCTTGAGGGGCTATAGGACCAGCTGGTTGTCATTTTAGCCCATTTCTCCATTTTTTCACAGGCCATTTTATTAAGATAGGAAATTGCCAATTCCCCTTGATCTAGGTGCCAGTCTGTTGCTTGCAGAAATAAAACCCAACTGTCAGATGTGTAACAGCTCACCCATGACTAACACTACCATGAAGCTCTATAGTACTTCTACATGCCTGAATGCTGAATTTCAGGCAGATTGTAAAATGATAAATAATTGCCGATCATATCCAAGTCTCAACACTCGCATTAAGTATCCTGTCTCGCTTCAGACCCATGTGATTTATTTCTATATGACCCCAAATGTCATTTTACACTTCAGTAATTTGATGTTTGACGTCATATGTTATAAACGTGATACTGAACAATTTCTGTGTAATATCATCACCGGGAAAATTTTCCAACATCAACGGTACCCATTTATTAACATGCTTAGTAAAAACATTCGAAATACAGTTTATGCTTTGTTTGGATTTTATTTTTTTAAACAACAAAAAAATGGTGAGATGTTTTTCTTGGTTAGTTTTCAAGGCTGTATGCAGTTCTTTATAATATATAACTTGTGGATGTGTGTAACGTCTCATGTAGTCAAGTTGAGAAGCTAGGAAAAATGAAGCTTGGAATCACTACAGCTAGTCCTCTCTGTCTCTCTCTGTCTCCCTCTCATAGTCTCTGTCTCCCTTTGTTGCTCTCTATTTTCAAAACCATGAATTAAGTGGTGGGTCCATGGTTTGTCTTGACGTCGGAGAGGCTCTCTGTTGGCCGTTTGCTTTTGAAAGAGTTATAGCGGTGAAGCGGTGTTTGTTTGTTCCTTGTTTTCAAAGTGTGATGAAAGCATGAGTCAAAACACTTGACGCAGTTTGGGAGCAGTCGCTGTGGCCCTTTAATACAGATAAACACAGAGGGGTCGATGTCCCCTGCCTTGGCTAGAACCCCCCCCCCCCCCCCCCCCCCGTTTGACCCAGGCAGTGACGTTTGCTTTAAATGGAAAACATTTTGCTCTCTGACCAGACCGTAGCATTGGAGTTCATGGAAAGGAATCTTCTCTGCCCTTCTCTGGTTTTTGCGTCACAGTCCCAAGTGGCCGTCGGCTTAAAGAGAAAGAATTAGAGCGCCTATCAAAAAACACTAGGAAGCCTCCAACTAGGGCCTTTCCAGCTTCCTACGCCATCCTTCTCACATGTGTTGGATCTGTCGTCAGACCTGACTTGGTCATCCTGCAGCACAGCGCCTAAAATGTTTTTATTAGATGGATTTCCAAATGAGCCACTCAGACTTCCTCTCAGCCCTGTCTAAGTTGTGCGGAGTCCTTCTGTGAACTTCAGCTGGGCTCATTAAAGCTGCGTCACTTTACGCTGACGGTCGCGTCACCCACTGCAGCGAAAACGTGCTGCCAGTTCATTTCTCAATGACCATTGAGTGAGAAGAGGGGTGCCTTGTAAGCAACATGCTAAAGAATTGGATTTTTTTTCCCCAGTATTTACGAACATCGGTTTATCGGTTTATGAACATCAGTTTATTTTACGCAGTGCCATGAAGGTTATCTGATATTTGATTTGGCTGAGTTTAACCACTGGAAAAAAAAACAATGACCTCTTCACTGAAATACTACCACTATATTTTGCATAATATAGGTATAGCATAGCTTGAAACCCTGTTTTTTTTCTCTTTCTCCTGTAATAAAAAATTATCAATGCCTAAGAAGATATGATGGTGGTTTAAATCTATCTTAAAATGGATTCTAATGGTTTTTATGTAGTGGTGTCATTTTTCTTACCTGTTCCCATAGTCTGGTTTTGGACATTCACCACTGAAGCCCTATTATATTGATAGCTGGTGCAATCCCTATCTCCGTTGATTAGGAGTGAGTGTCTCTGCCTGTGTTTGGGGGTAGAACATTCATCAACAAAGGCCTGAAGATGTCTGTAGCATATACGGCTCAGAATTGTGTTTGCCGTCACAGTGGTCGTGTTCGTAATCCTGCGGTCATGCACACTGGTGCTGAGGCAAATCAATTCCGGTCACTTATCGTTTATAACTAAAAACACCTGAGCAGGGACCTTTAAATACGGGAATCGGCCGGACTGTTTCGCTGCGAGCCGTGTGAATGTTAGTGGTTTTGCTTTCATTAAATATCAATCAGTACTGTGGTATATATAAATCAGAAGAGATTACATTGGATACTGTTATTTTGTGGATGGATTATTAGCTCATGTGTGGGCCCGGGAGGAACCGGAGGCCCTGAAACGTGTACGTATTAAAATCTATATTGAAGCCAGTCTCTTGTTCTCCCACTTAAACCTTGGCTCAAACCTGTAAACCAAATGTAACGTTCAGTAGCATGGGTGGAAAAGTACAGGGCCAGTGCTACTGTGGGGGGAGGCGTGCACGGGACAGGCAGGGTGAGCCATAAGGTTGGAGTCTGTGTAATCGGGTACGCCTCCCTTCAATCCTCGCTGCAGGCCACAAGCTCGCACCCGCACCAGGAGCTTGCCAGCGTCCTGGCTTGAGGGCGGGTGGCATTCCCAAAAACATAACATGCTCTCCTCCCATTGGGCACCAACCAGTGTCACAGCGGGCGTCAGGCCAGCTGCCTCTGCTTGCCAGGACAGAGTTGCCACTGTTGTTGACATGAATTTAATTTTGAAGAACTATAAAGGTGCAATAATATAATTTAAACATTTATTTACTCGTTAAAATGTTTCACGATTTCCTTTGAGGCTTAATGATATTAAATTCTGTTGAAATGTTTTTCTTCATAGTCGTGTAAAATAGCTGTTGCTGAAGAATTGAGGTGTGTAATGTAAGCTTCAAAGCCCAGCAATAGGTTCTAACACCATCAGGTCAGTGTGTCAGGTTGATTAAGAAAAAAAAAAGTTTCTTCGTGCTTTATGGCATAAATAAATTATGTTGTCATTTGGTTTTCATAACTCATTTTAAACTAGCAATTTTCAGTCTCTAATCTTAGCAAAATGTTTAAATTTATGTTGTAATTACATAAAAAAATCTAGTGGCTGTTCTGGTGCATGAACCTGATTGTTTCTGATTTGTAAATATTTGTAAATCGACGCTTGACAACACCACCTACTGGGTTGATAACAGCTTGCACATCTGTAAGGAAACCAAAATGTCACATAATGAGGACTTATTGCGACACGACTAAATGACATGCGTACTATATAATGTTTGGGTGTTTTTGGTTGTGTCGCTCTGCCTTAAAGCAGACTAATTGCATACCCATCAGTACAGTTAATTTTCACACTGCAATTGCACATTCTTTTTAAGAACAGCTGAATATTGTATTGACTCCAAAAAGCTCAGATGTTTGACATATTGTTGTGCCTGTCCAGGTTCAAAGGAAGTCTGTCAAATTTTATTAATCCACAGTTTCACGTCGACGCACAAGTGAAATAATTTCAAACGGCGGAATTATATTTAGTTATAAATACATATTTTGTAAAACCGCACATAAAACATTATGAAATGCTGCCTGTAACATGGCTTAAAATCATTCACTTTAATTGTCACTTTTACTTGTGATTTTTATTACAGTTAACATCATATCGAATCTTTTACCCAGAGCGAGAGAGGGAGAATGTCAGGAGAGCATTTTAAACCTGAAATATGACTCCAAAACCTGCTAATTAAACATTGCAAACACCCAAGAACTGCTAGAACAGCAGCCTTTGAATGTCACTTCCAGGAGAGCGTTAATGGGCTGGAGCGTTTGGAGCAAGTGAGCTGCACAAATGCCAGCAATATGAATAAGTTTTAAGGTAAACAAGGCATGTGTGCGCACACCTCATCAAACGAACCTCGTCAAATGCACAAGTCCTCGCATGCCCTCGCCCTCCAGAGTTTGGGCTCCTGCCTTCCCAGTGCCCCGTGGGAAAGCTACGGCTGGCTCAGTGTCTCTCTCACGGAGGGCGGAGCCAGAAGCCTGACTGAAACATGTAGACTGTTTTCATCCTTGTGCAGGATTTATAAAGGCAAGAAGAAAAGAAAGGGTAGTGCTGGGTATGGTCTGATTGGGATTGAGGGGGGATATCATGCCATTGTTTTAAATGGGGGTTGGGGGGTGTTAACAGTACTGCTCAATTGTTAGTGCTTGTTAATTAATGAGCATGACTGGGCTGTTTGCAACCCCAAATCTGACTCAGTCCCATCTCACCGTAGAAGGTCGGAGTCTGAAGTTGGTTTGGTGAATAGCAACACTCTGAACAATAATGGCTTGGGCACCCCTTTTCCAGTTAAGACATATTAGACAGAACTGATTCAGATGCAGATTAATTATGAGCCAATAGTGGTTTTTAATAGGACAGCCAAAGGCCCTACAGCTGTGTGTATTCATCCACATGCAGACTGGAGAAAGCCCTTGGCACAAAAAAAACACACATTGCGTTGTCGGGTTTTTTAAGTACACTTCTATAATGGGGATGGTCACTGGTCCAAACGGTGTGGTTAAACATCCTTTTGTATGTGGAGAGACCAATTCCCAGAAACGACCTCATTCTTTCTGGCTGTGAAGACTTAAATGTGTTGGATGGATAATCTCAGTCTACTCGCTGATCTGAGCTTCTTTTGTGACTGAATGTTACATCGGGATGAAAAGTCGGTTGTAACAATGGCGGCGGGACTGCAAACAGTCCCATCTTTACGAATCGCTTGTCAGTGACCTCAAACAAGAAAACGTTTCTAAAACCCCTTACTGTGTTTGACGTGTAGCAGTGAAAAGGAAAAAGGAAAAAAGGTGCTCTAAAATGAAAAACATTAGCAGTGATGATACTGCTTTGATGTAAAAAATATGTATAAATGAACACTTGCTTTTCTAATTGATTTTTGGCAAAGGTAATTAGATTCTGTTTATGATCGGTTTACGAGTTCTTTACGTCTGTTTTAAACGGATGTTACACTAGCTCAACATGTCTAATGGCTGACCTTGGGCATTAATTAGCTGCAAGTAATATGTTCACATTACAGTTGGCCATGTTTTTTATATAGCAGACTTGTAACTTGGCTCTACTCTTATTATATTATTATTATACATATTTTTGATATCAGTAACTAGAGCTCCTCAATGACTTTTTCCACATTAGATCAAGTTTAATTCATTTGCAGTTTATTTCCTTTTTGCTCTATGTTGGGGATAAATCTGTTCTGAGATCAGCTAAAATGCTTTTGGTTAAGATCTCTATTTCTTTCAGCGGACATGTGGCCTTGAGTACTGTACTGCAGTGCTCACCTGTACGTGTAATAATTTTAATGTGCTACTTGGAATGTCCTATATATGCACAATGCAAACATGCAGACTGTTTGGCATAATATTTTGGCTTTCTTACCGTTGTAAGTCTATTTGTTGGCCCTGAGGCCCTCGCTGGCTGTGCTTGCATACATAGGGACAGGCAGATACATGTCAGATTGTGTTCTGTGTGGTTTGGTGTCTGGTGAAGTTACTACACCTTAATTATTAGGGATGGGTTACAAAGGAGTCCAGACAAGGTGTGGGAGTGACTGAAGATGGGAGTCAAGACAGGAAAGAATCTGACTCCTGCCCTCTCCAGTGCTATTCTGTAATCTTAATTAAATATCCCTGTGTTCCACAAACACTAAGGAGTGGGGACAGGCTGCATCTGAAAGGTGGGTAGTTTAAGGACACCGTGATTAAGGACCTTTTGGCTACCCTTTATAGAAAGCAGTTGCGGGCCCCGGTCAGCGTCGCGCCTTGGCACTGCCTTGTCTGTGTGCCCTGGCCTCATGTCTGTAAGGCGCCAGCCTGGGTCCGTGGCCGCGGCCAAGTGCTTTGATTCCATCTGAGTGTCTGGGGTTTGGCTAATTGGCTGCCTCTACAGCTCCTCCCTTCCTGAAGGATTGCCGCTCGCCAAGAAAGACCCTCTACAACATTTGCCGAGTCTTCGCTCCAGCTGTTGTGGGCACCCGGAGATTAGGGACTCTTTTGTTCTTTTGACTGGAAAATGCACCGTTTTGCTGCATCATCTGTTCTTGCTTGGCTGGTACCGTACAAAGAAACATCTTGTGGGTAAATGAGCTTTCACCAACGTCTTCATTTACAGCTTTGAGGCTGACAGCATGCTATAATACCAGGGTTAGGCTGTCAAGAGGCGCTTGCCGGACCTCTGAGAGCAGCTGACATCTTTTTCACTCTTGAAGCATGCGTATGTACACTTATATGTGCAAACATGTACCTTTTTGTGAAATCTTCATTATTTAATATGTTGTACTACATGTTGTACCCTTAAGTTTTTAAACTTTACGTAACCTCAGTGTGGTCAGAAGGAAGCCTACCAGTAGGTATCCCCAGGTGACAACCTAGCTAGGAGGTTTTATTTCTATTATCATTCTCTGAAACGTATTTAACTTGGAAAAATGTTCTTTGGTGAACTTTGACCAAATGGATCTTATCAGTGCAAACCCATCAGTTGTGCCTACCATTGCCTTCTACCTCATTTCCTTCCAGTTCTGCGGGAGGCAAACGCTTTGAGCCTGCATGGTGCAGGTGTGTGACGAAGGCTGGGGGTTTTACCACAGTACTCCCAGAGCCTTGTGCGCCACACAGGATGCTCTGTATGTTCCCCTAACAGTTTGCCTAATGGCTGCTTCCCCAGGCTGGTTAGAGGCTTGAAATGCATGAAGCTTAAAGATGAGAATCAATTACAGTTATGTTGTGCATCCATAAGAGGGGTAATGTAAGGGTTAGAGGACCGCACAGATGGAGAGCAGTGTTGTACACAATGGCCTGTAGCAGATAACCCATGGGACAAAAACAGAACATGAAACAGCACAGCAGTATCTGGTGTAAACCCCATTTTAATATTGAACATTTATGCCAAGGCAAAAAGCCCATATTCATCGCAAAATGCTCCTGAAGAACGAACCTAAATGAAAGCTGTGAAAGTTGTCAGTGGGTGCTATCATGGTTCACGCATGCTGGAGTTACACGGCCCCCTTTCTACAGGAGGGGGAATAACTCATCAGGAGATTTGAAATAGACTGCTGGTGATGAGTCCATTGAATAAGTCCATAGTGAAACACAGTGTATAGCGACCCACTGAAGGTTGAACAGGACTCTTGTCTTGATGTTATGGCTCAATGAATGAATCCCACGAAAGTTTATTTGAATTCTTCCCCTGATATGTCAATTTTTTCATCTAGATTTGGATTTGGCTGTAACTGTCATCTTGTTTTAAAGAGACCCTTTTAGTAATACCTATGATTGTAATGTGGATACTCATAAATTTATTTTTTAATCAGACAAAATATATGAGTAACCTTCAGATTTTGAGACTGGCTGTACATATTCTATATTCTATGCACCCCCCCCCCCAACAGCATCTGGTCCTCTTATTTCCATACAGCTCTGCCTACAGAAATGCTTGTGTTTTACACCCCCACCGTTCTGGAAGATGTTACAGGACTATTAAATCATGCACAAACAGACTAAAAAATGGTTTCTACCTGTAAGCCATAAGTGCACTCAACCACTTATCAACACTTACAAAAAGTGAAATGTTTTGTTTGTTTGTCACTTACGAAATGTGCCATATTGTTTTGTTTGTTTGTTTTTATATGTATTTATGGGTCAATTTGACCTGGTTTTTAATTCTGTCTAATTTTTTTCTCAGTGCCCACCGAATTTCGTTGTACTTTGTGTGCAACGGCAACAATGATCTCTGCATCTCTGTAGAGAGAGAAGGCAGAAGCACAGCTGTAACACACTGGGCAGGGGGGCAAGCAGGCCGGCAGGAGACGTTCCAGCTGGAGTCCTCTCCCTCTGAATGAAACCTCTCTCCACATGCTGAAAGCCCTCTCTCCAGTCTGTTGGCTCCATCCCTCACAGAGGAAAAGAAGATGGCTGTTTCTCTGAATGCAGAGCTGGGCTGTTTCTGAGAAAAGCTTATAATAAAACCCTTTGAGCTTCGTGAGGAGAACGTTGCTGTCCCTCTGCTGTTGAAAAACTGGATTATTTTGTTTTCATCTCTAACTAATTGAGCTCTGTTGATTGACCACCTCTCTTCAGGCTCATTTGATTTTTCTTGGCACTGGAGGTTCAAGGCTACGCCGTGGTTTCGCCCTTCATTTGTTGCTCCCAGTAGCCCAGAGGACAAGAGCTTTGCATAAGCAAGGCTTTTCCCTTTGCAGCTGAGATCTTCTCGTGCCAAATATCTGCAATTTGCTCTTGTACTGTGATGGACTCGTTCAACCCACAATGCACCTGATCTGCTAGGTCTGCTCCTTGAGTTTAGCCATTCCAGCTCCTCTGTGATGACTTTAACAAACAGATGGTTTGTAAAAGTTACAAATCATAGTGTTGAGCTATTATAAGATAGCAGAGCACGCGTCTGTAACCATTCGTTTTATGGAAACTGATGTAAAATCCATTCTCCAGCTTCTGTTTTCACACTAGGCTGATTTTCCCCTGTCCTCGAAGTGAACAAATTCAAATTCTGATCAGTGTCATTACTTTATATAGCTAGGATACATATATGGCACAATGGTCTCTCACTCTGTGATGTTGAGAAATAAAGGGATAAAAAGTGAGTAAGAGCACAGTCATATGTGATATGGGGAGTACACAACCCGACAGTGTCAGCAGAAAAAATAAATACAAAAATCTCCCAAATTATGTTAAATTGTTCCTGAAAACCCCATGTGAATTGTGTAAGTGTAAGCTGAAAAACTGTTTTTCATTATGGCTTTTTAAAATTTAAAATGTCTTTCCAGTGCACATTTTGTATTTGGGTTGTTTTAGCAAAGGATTTTCAAAAAAGTAATATAATTTGGAGGATTGCTGTGTGTGTGTGTGTGTGTGTGTGTGTGTGTGTGTGTGTGTGTGTGTGTGTGTGTGTGTTTGTGTTTGTGTTTGTGTTTGTGTTTGCACACGTTTCTGCCTGTTTCTCTCTGTGGAAATTAGTCTGAAACCTGCTTTTAGCACTAGAGGTAGGTCCCAGTGAAGGTTGCAGGTCTTCATCTGTTTAGATTATCCCACTTACTGTGGCAACTGTTGTTATGGTCTTATAGACTAAAACAGAAAATTTTCCTCATCTTGTCTGTATATACTGTGTATATACTGATTTGGTGTATGGGATCTGAAAATAAACACGGGCTTGTGAAAGACTCCACAAGGAGAAGGACCCTCCACCTCCAAACTCAATAACTGAGTCACTGTATCGGTCCCTTTCTCTCAGTGGTATTGAGAATCGTCCTGTCCTCTGACTTCAGCCTGCCACAGCCTGTGGTCTGACCTTTGACCTCAAAGCCTGTGGTAATAGGGCCACAAGGCATATACAGTAGCCATGTGTGCAGACAGTACACTTATGGGGATTATGGAGATTATGGAGTCATGCCAGGTGAACTCTAGTTCCTGTCACTCTTCAGATTTAGCTCTTTGCCACTCCCCCCTTAGACAGCAGACAGAGGCTGACTTCTGACATGCCAGAGCTGTCATACTTGTGTAAAACGATTGACTTCTTGATAAGTGTGGATTTATGATGTGCAGTGCTTTGACTTGGTGTGAAGACCATGTTTTAAATTTATTTCATATGCTCCACCTCCCCTCTCTGCTGTCTTGTGATTGGCAGCTTTGTAGGGATACTTTCTAAATGAGCAAAGTCTGTCATCTGCTGGTGATTAAATATATCACAGTTAATATTTTTCTTGGGTGCAGATTGAGGCTTTGATTAATTTTTGCATTCTCATCCATGTGAAATAAAAAATGCCATGTGTGTAATATGCATATAATATTAAACACTGCACATTTTAAGTTTTGTCCAGTGCCATTACTCCATTCCATCCAGCCTTTACATTGTACTGATAGAGAAATGGATTCAAATCTACGTAGACAGTTAGCATACCATTACATTGGACTCTTTCAATAAGGGTTGAATGAAGAATCTCTTACATTACTGTATTAAAAAAATATATATTTAGGATGTTTAAAATTCAGTTAAGTAAAATACAAAGTTAAAATTATCTTTTGTTATTTTAGGACACCAAACTGCTGCTTTTCAAAGCCTCTCCCGATGTGATCAGCAGCAAAGTGCCAATTGGCACAGTAGTATGAGTTTTTTCAAGTAGTGCAGAATTTAACATTTTGTATCGTACTGCTATGTTTTGAGGTTTTTCTTGTCTATATTACCATGAACTCTATAGTAAACTATACAAAACATGAAAAGGAAATAAACTTTGCAGAATAAATCGTCTGATCAGCGTTTATCCAACCACTGCCAACAGTAGCATTTTCAACCACCTCTTTATTTCCGGCTGTAATCGTCCAAATTTCTATACTGCAAAAACATTTAGAACAGCAGGCAGACAGGAAATTAGGAAACTGGACTTTGTTCGTGATTTTGCGGTGCTTTGGTCCTGGGACAGCTCACTAATTGTCTGAAACACCACAGAAGTGATGGCTGAAGGAGAGACCGGGAGAGGTGAGACTATTAGCAAGGCTGAGCTTCCTAGTCGTCATGGTGAGTCACTGAGGTCAGAGGCAGGTCACTATGCAACGACACTTAAGATAAGCAGTCTGGGAAAACCGGTTTATCTTGTACATCGTTACAGGGAACCTGTAGGAAGTTGTAGAGTGGACGCAGAGTAAAACCGTGTACATCATGGTTAATATGTAGGCGGACACGTGAGCACACGTGGCTAGTGTGTCCTTGAAAACGAGGGTCGAAGTGTATAGAAAAGCACTGCACACACACACAGAGGGAGGGTACAGATGGTCAAGGGATGAAAATGGATATGTAGCAGTTAGGAAACTGCTATTTTACATGTTTCTTGGTTTAAATTAACTGTCTTAGTGGTAGAAGTAATGACCGGTGTTGTCTGGTGATTACTTTGCATTGAATGTTTAAGCTTTTTCTCGGCTTATAGAGGGAAAAAGTGAAAGTTAATCAAATGGGTGAGCTTCAAGAAATACGTTTTTGTTCTGCCAGTCATGCTTTAATTATAAAAAAGTATTACAGTACTTCACCTTGGTTTGATCAGGCTTCACAGAAAGCAAAAGGGTTACACTGAGATGCTGATGTCCTGCCACAATAAGAAGAAGCTTTTGGCTGAGGCAGTATGTATTTTGGACCTTTGTAGTCTGTGAGGATGTGTTTTGTCAGTGTGTCTAGGAGGGTAGTGGGATGTATGCCTGGGGACTGAGGCAAGGTTACTTGGCAACATTACATTACAACTCAGCAAATCTGGGGACAGATTTGAGGGTTCTGCATCACCAGGTGGCTGGAAACATGGAGTCTGCTCTGGGACCTTGTAGGGAAAAAGAAAGGATTGTACCATTTGCGTGGCTTCACAGACATAATCGTATTAACATTCAGTTATCAAATGTTGGAGACGTTCTACTTCATTTAGTAAAGTCCACTTTCCTGCGTTGGCTAAAATTTATTTTTATATATAGTGCCTTTCACAACAGAGCTGTCCGAAGGTGCTTATCAAGAATGTGGTGCAATAAGCAGACAAGGAGCACTAAAGCCAGATAACAAGGAGGAGGAGAGGAATGAAGAGCTCCATAGTGAGGAGGAGAGAAAGCAGCACTCAAGGTAAACACGCTGTCCAAGACTTCCTGGGCATGCCAACATATGACTTCTAAAGGGAAACACTGTGTGTTGTGTAAACACACGCGTGCTTGCACTTGGAATGCAACGGTTCTCTGAAAAAACCAAACCGTTTGGTTTGGCATCCATGGTTTGACACACATATTATTGTTATATTTTTGTTAGGATGCTGTAACACAGCCTGAAAACGGGTTCATTTATGTAAAACGGGGACATCTGATCACCCTACCCAGCAGCACCTGGGCTTGGAAATGCTGCAGCCTTGCTGTCTAAGAGCACTCAAGACCTGGGCACTCTGATATGTAGAAAAGATAGGGTTAAAGGTCAAAATCCTTCATGCTTAGGATGGCCTTGTAGAGGTCCTTATCAGGTACTTTTGAAAAGTATTGTTTAGCACTGTTGCTTTTTAATGTGTAACATTTTGGTGAAATATGATGCAAATGATACAAACTGTTGCCCACTAATTTACTGGTAGTTAAATATCTGATTTTTCTATTAAGTCCATGTAGTATATTTAGACCCTTTCCTCAAAGTGAAGGACAGGGTTATGGTAGTTCAGAGACTATTTCTCCATGGGCGCCCTCTAGTGGATTTGCTGCTGTGAGTCCTGGTCAAATGGAAATGATGACTCTTTAGTGGGTGTGTATGAGCTTGCAATGGGCAGTGGAGAGGGCCAGAATGTGTCACCGATCTTAATAACGTTCACCAGGACACAGTGAAAGGCCAGACAGGCTTGGCAATATGGGTCCTAAACAGGAGAGGCAAGACTGTTGGCTATGTGTCACTTTTCTAAGAGGAGAAGGGAAATATTTCTACAGACACAGGATACTCAAAAGCTCTCACTAATGTGGAGAGAAGAAGACAATGGCTTTGAGGCAGGTGAACTTGCTGTCTGTGAGGATCAGCTGACTCGGGACGAATGACCTTCTCCAACATTTGGGCAGCTAGTCTAGACACTGCTGGCTCTGGCCTGCGGGTGGGGATGATTTAGTCAGCCAATAAGATTGCAGCACACTGGGTTATGCTTTTTGAAAGCCCAGTGGCCTGTCCAACTCAGCAGTGGAAAGTCTGTGAGTGCAGAACAGTTCCGTTTACAGATTGGTAACAAATAGCCTTTTTAATGTTATTGCTTAGGCTAGCAGACTTATGAGTTGAGCTTTGGGGGGAAGTATTATTTGCAAATTTCCACATTTGCAGGGTCTTCCATCCCTAACAGAATATGAAGGGGCGACAGTACCTCAAGAATTCACGTAGGAGCTCCTGTTCTGTTGAGAGCAAACATTATCCTTCAGTTACAATATAATTCTATCCCCTTCTATAGTGATTAATAGTCCAAGCTGTAACTCTTTTATCTGGGATGAGGTGGGGACATTTTGGTGTCAGTGTTTCTGACCCAATAAAAATGTTTTAGTCAAGCTGTAAATGTTTGACCATATTGGATTATTTCTATAATTAATTCAGGTGTCGTTTGTCTCTGTTGGCATGTTTGGAGTTTTTTTAAAATTTTTTTTACTTCTTATGTAATTTATATATTACACTTACTTCCAGCCTGATCAGTGTGTCTGAGTTGAATTTTTGTTTTTCTACCTGTACCGTTTATATACTTTATCTGGTAGATAGTGGCAGTTGTGTATTATATCTATAAAGTCAGATGGTTGTGCTGTGCTTATTAGAATTCCTTGCTTTGCTTTGTCTGCAAAAGATCATCAACATAGTTTAAGTTCCATGTCTACTATTGATCTAGAACCTAATACAATTACACTTAATTACTATAGTTTTGATCCAGCGTGAAGCAATTCAACACTTTTTACTCCAATTATCTATATTTTAGAGCTTTGTTTTTTAGTGTATTTTCTCTCGCCTGGCAGGTTACTGCTTAAGATGGCTCCTTAAGGATGACATATGTTCAAAGATGTTATAGTACTTTAGAGATTTTTCCTGCCTCTGTATCCTTCCTGTGTTTTGCAGGGTCCATTTTAACATGGCTGCTGGGTAATGCAGTATAATACTTGCACAAGGTGGTAATTTAATCATGGAAAAACTGTGATGGCAAGACTGCCATGCATCCACCAGAGGCCTTGACATCACCATGGCCGATGCTGTACAGGTGTAAATCAGCGAATTCACCTTGACATCATTGTGGCTGATGCTGCACAGGTGTAAGTCAGCGAGCTCACCTTGACATCATCGTGACTGATGCTGCACAGGTGTAAGTCAGCGAGCTCACCTTCCCTTCTCATGCCTACTCTGAAGCTCTCTGGTAACCGATGGAAACAGTACTGTTTCCTCTTGACCTGGTCCACCAAACACTGGTAGCTGAATCTGAAGGAGGGTCCACATGACTCCAGTGGACAATCAGAAGATGCGCAGAAAATGCCACGCACACGTCTGGCTCATTATCAACTTTAATCCTCCTCAGTATCAACCTTCTTGTTTTAAACCTTTTCCGGCTCTATCTTTCAGTGGCAGCAGGTGGCTACATCAGACAGAAATGCGCAGGTATAGGCTGCTCCAGAGCGGTTGCCTTAGTTTAACTGGTCACTGTGCATGTGCAGCAGGCAGCTGTCTACTGAATCTGTCCTGTAACACTTTATTTCAGACCTAAAATGGCTGTTTTAATAAACTGTACTTCCCAATGCAGACTTTTTTTGTGTTAAGTGACCTTTGTGACCTTATCTATGTGACCTTGTCTATGTGTGTCCTCTTTACCCTCAGATCTGCCCACTATTGAAGAAGCCTTTGCAGCTGTCGTGAGCTCAGTAATGCTTCCCTGTGGCTCTGTCTGCGCAGACAACTCAAAGGGCGTTTTCCGTCTCTGGCTCAGGTAGGGTGGTCTGGTGACAGGCAGTCTGCTGGATACAAGTACCGTTTGTTAATGGCATTTCCCTAACAGCGAATGAAGAAGACCTCTGTGTGATTTAAACAAAGCACATCCTTCCTCAAACAGTGTTTGTAGACATATGGTTTAAGCCCTGTCTGTCCACCTAAGTGAACAAATGAAACCTTTAGCTTGGCTGCGGGGTGTAAGACGATGCTTAACACTTGTACACGCTTACAAAACATCGGTGCAGATGTGCAGCTAAGCACATGTGGACAAAGTGTAGCTGGTAGGATGTTGGGAATTTAGGTTCGGGTTTCAAACGCCTAAATTTGCTTCTCAGTTGTGAATGCCTTTGTGAACCAATATGAGGGTGCTTGTCAACTCTTAGTGCGAGTATTGATATAGTTCCCTTATAAACACGGCTAATCCAGCATGTTGGCTGTAAGAACCTATTCGAATACAACAATATAAACCATGAAAGAACACTAAAGAAAATGAAAAAAGTGGATTTGATTAAGACATGACACAACAGTATCTTATTACATATAATGTGGCACTAAAAATATTTATGTACTGTATAGGAATTATAGAAGAATAAATCATTCATTACATGCAACAGCATACTTGAATATCTTCACTTTATAGACAGCGCCTTCTAGTGGATTTTTACAGGTACTAACAGCTCTGCTCTAATATAAAGTTGAAATTCACTGCAGACAGTTGGTCTGAATGTGTTTTTTCTACTTACACACATAGCAGACAACTGTTGTTGTTCAGTCACAAAGACAATGTAAGTGTATACATAAACTGACATTTACAGTAGGCTTGTGTGGCTGTCTTAGGACAAATGTCCTAAATTAAATAGGCTTTGGTGTTTTAATTAGAGCAGACTTTGAGTTCAGTTTGCTGAATGGGGTGAGGGGGAGTTTGTGACACGTGCTGTTAAGCGTTATATAGAGAAGAAAAGGATCAATTTAGTGGTTAAAGAAGAGAACTTACAGAGCAGACTAAGCTGCTGTGATTGTTTTAAAATTAGATTACAGAGGAAACCAGAAGGTCTGAAGACCGACTCCAGTGCAAAATAATGACCACAGAATTTGCAGCGTCGTGTGAAATGAGAACTAATGTGACCTTTTCCGTAGCGTGAGAAAATTGCCTCGCATTCCTTAGTTTGTGAGCCAGAACTTCAGCACTAGTGTTCTTCTCCAAGGGCTCCCTTTGGCACCGTTTCTGCAGGCTTTCAGTGTGTCTGATGGATGTTTTTCTTCCCTTATACACGTTTTACATGCCAGTCAAAGGGGTTAGACATACAGCAAGGCAGATGAGGTGGAGAATGCAGGAATGAGAGAAGCTACAACACAACTCCACACACACACACACACACACACACACACACACGATCATTTGTGTGCCCTTTACTGTGGTACTGTCACAACCATACGACAAAAAGCATGTAAATGTGTTCTCTAAATGTAATGCACATACGTGTAGTACAGTTTTGAAAACAGCTTAGTAACCCATTAGTCATTTAAAAAATATGTATATACAGTATTTTTTTACCTTTTATGTAGCTTTTATGTAGTAAGAGCTGCTACCTGCAAAATTTGAAATTACCCCCACATGTAAAAGCAGATATTTTCTGTTTAAAGCAATTACTTAAAATCCCCACCTTGGATTTAGACTACAGGGTGTGAAATTCAGCAGACACTTTGATTATGCACATGTACAGGGGTGTAATGTGGGAGAAACCTTAACGATAGCATTTCTATAATTTAATAGCAGTTCTGTACAGCCTTAGATGTGATTTGGCAAACACGGACCTGTCTCCAGAGCTTGTGCTCTTAGACATTTGAGCCCTAGCATGGAACAGGAGGGGTCAAGGGTCACTCTGCAGCCGTTGGCTCCCACATGCAGCGAATCACATTGCCTTGTGGAGCGCTTTGTTTCTGCATCAACTGAGCCCTGCTGTCGATCTTCCAGCAAGCAGGAGTTCGCGAGGCTCACAGCCTGAGGTAATGTTCGACGGGCCCATCTTGTTCAAGCCAGTTTTGCACTCTGGCTGACTCCTGCACCCTGTTATCAGGGAAAGTGACACTGGCTGATGGCAGGCTACCTGCCAAGCAGTCCCTGGAGATCTCTACCTGGTTTTACTGTGTCTCGGTTTTTCATCTCTCCTCCGCTCACGTCTCGCCTCGACTCCTTCCTCCTCCCTCAGCCTCCGCTCTCCGTCTCCATCTCTCTGCCGAGGTCATCGGCCCCGTGGTTGTCAGAGGCTCATTGTGCTGCGTGTGAATCCGTGTGGTGAAGTTGAGTTCTTACTGGTGCTGGGTAACTTTCCCATCAAGTCAAACAGAATAACTCTTTATGGGAGATTCTCATTTGGCGCCCCGCCCTGGGTGTCCCCTGCCCTGCGCCCTATGTGCTCTGGGATGGGCTCCGGGCTTCCCCATGACCCTCACCAGGAATAAGCGGTTAAGATAATGGATGGATGGATGGATGGGAGATTCTCATAAGATTGTATGTTTTTACCATTATTAAAACAACTATCATTATTAATGCAAAGCAAAGAACAGCAAAACTAAAAATAAATGCCAAATATTGTGCAAACGCTAAGCACACTCTTTGTTTGTTTTGTAAAGACTCTTCTATAAATAGTTTTCTGTAAGCAAATCTCACTAAACTAGCGTGGATTATATTTGATGGTGTAGTGCTATTACAGTGGAAGGCCGGCAGTTCAGGCTAAAACTTGCTTTTGTTTTGAATTGATTTCTGCCCACCTGTTGTGTATGCATTTCTTGGCAGTGAGCCTTTGGTTCAACGAGGGGGAAGGCTTTTTTTTTATCTCCCCATCGTCGACCTCTGGCTTTGTAGTGTGTCTGCTGTAAACGGTGGAATGATGGTGGGTGATAGTTAACACTACCCTGCTTTCCCTGTAGAACCCTCTCACAGTACTGGACTCACAGCTGCAAGCTGTGCACGGGCCTTCGTTTATGGTAGTGAGGAACCAATTTATGAAAACAGCTGTTCTCTCAAGAGGAGCCTTCAGCTTCATAGTTCTTCATTGCTTTTAGACAGAGCCACAGCGCGCCCGTATTTTCATGCCTGACAGCCCTACGATGGTGTTGCGGTCAGTCGCCTTTCACGTGTACATTATTTCCTGATGTTATGGTCCTGATGCTAAGATCTGGGTCTTTCTTAGTCAGGCTGCCCTTCTGACCTATGAAAAGTGGCATTGTAATGTAATGTGCTTTTTTCTTTACAAGAGCAGTAGATGGTCTTAGACTGTACATGCTAGCTAATATACCTGCAAATAAAAAATGTATTTTTTATTTGCAAGTAATGGATTCATGCATATTAATTCAGATGGCGAGGGATGGTTTTTTATCTGTTAGTAATCAACCAATTACTGTTGAAATGGCATGTGGTTAAACAGCATTAACACTTTCAAAATTTTGCAGTAGTTGTTCCTGCTAATTCACCAGTGATCTACTGCTTTCACTTAAAGATTTGAGTGCGCTCATCCGAGAGGCAGGTGCATGGTCTGCACTATTAGTGCATGCTGCTTACACCCCTGTTAGTGTTTGCTTTGTGTTTTGCCTATATTGTTGATTTCTGTTTGACAGTAAATAGCAATGTCATTCAAGCATCCATCTGTCCATCCATCCATACATCCATCCATGAAACAGAATGTATGTATGTATATATGTATGTATGTATGTGTTACACAGGAGGGAAGGGTGGATATTCCAGAATTACATTCATAATGGTGTCATTATTTTTGAGCCAGGTGAAGGGAGAACAATATGCAATATGACAGAATGGTTGTAAGAAACACTATGAATTATGAATTATTTGTTGACTTCTACATGTTACATCACCAGATTGTAAATGATCATTTATTTCAGTGTTCTCAATGAGTCAGTTTCATTGTGTTATTAATGGTTCTGTACATTGCAAAACTTTTCCAGTTTAACTTGCTTCACTCTTCACACAAGACTATAGTGTACTCTGTCCACAAGAGGGAGACAGAGTACACTATAGTCACAAGCGCTGAGCTCCATATTGTGAAGGAAAATGCGTCCAAGGAGAAAAACCAAGAATTAAACCCAGAAAGAAACTATTTTTGATGGGCCTTACCACAGCCCCTTAGGTGTCAAAGGTTATGTCCCTGTGGTCATAAGACTGATACACTTGGCTGAAGGAATATCACGTAAGCAGGCTGAAGTTAAATCCTCAATGTCAAAGTTGGTGAATTTACTTTCTACAGGTGTGCTGGATGCAATTCAATCTGACTGTCTAGTGAAATCGCAGTTGATTCATGAAAACACATTGCTGTATTTCAAACCGAGTTTCTGTAAGCTAAGGAGCTGAAGATGTAGGTGCACCAGAAATGTTTTTGGCAGTTACTCATTTACAGTACATTTTTGACCATAATGGAGGCTAGATGGCTAAACCCTTCATGAAAAAAAATATGTCACCATCCCTTTATGAGGAACAAAGTGTTTGCTACTTACTTATGTAGAGTATTGTAGGGTAACTAAAGTTCTCTTCAGGGTGGCATAATGCACATCAGCACCGTGCACTGCCTTGCATGTCCCAGGTGTCAGTTTAAGAATACATGTTTGCTTTGTCCTAAATGACAGACTCCCAGGTTGGCTGAGATAGGGTCAGCCATGTCTCCAGACTTTGATCTACTGGTGCAGGTGTTGCCACCCCGTTCATTGGTTACGTGAGAAGCTATATCACTAAAAGCAACCTAAATATAATGGTCTTCTCCAGGTTGGCCTGGGCCATGCCCGTCTTTAAAATGAGGAAGGGCAGGAGATGGGGGGTGGGCAGGCTTGGATTTACATCAGGTTGTCAAAGTTCATCCTTACGACCTGCAGCTGGACAGCAGTAAACGTGACAGCCGTGACACTAAGAGGCAGAGTCACTTGAAACCGAACAAGCCACGCACCTCTGAGCTTGCCCTGGTGGGTGCGTGTAGCAGGGTTTTGGTATTTATTTACGATGTTGTAGCTCTTCACACATTATTTCCCATGAGTTCCAGCACTGTGCAGTGATGAGAAAGGTGGTGTTGGGGGGGTGAGGGTTGGGGTTAAAGAATAAGAGCCTTGTTTGGATGAAGTGGAACAGGCGAAAAGGGCGACTGGGTCATTAGAACATGCTCTGACATGTGCAGTAATCATATCTGAGCCAGGGGATGGAGCAGCATTGCTAAGTATTCAGAGTAGAGAAGGTTCTGCTTTTTTAACATCTCTAGTTTCTGCTTTTGTTTGCTCATATTGGTGTCTGTCTTGCAGATCTTCCCACAACACAGATCTATAGCTCTTACTGTGTACGTATAGTATATAACCGAATGTTTAAATGAGTTTTTAGTAATGGTACCATGTTGTTTGTGAAGGCAAATAGACCAAGAAGGGAGTACCTTATCAACATGAATGGTATTTCCAAAAGTGTGATTTTAAAAAGTCATGTGTGGGGTACCTATTATATTCACGGTGAAAGTTCATAGCGGACAGGAAGTTGGGTACAGCTCACACCTGGGGTCTTTTTGAAGAGCAGCAGGTTTAAGGTATTGATGAGGCCTTTTACCCTGTTCGGACTTTCACCCGCATAAAACCAAAAAAATGTGTGGGCCACATTTTTTTTAAGGCTTTGTAGCTTTCTTCCAAAAAAGGAGGGAAATAAAAAAATGGCTCAAATTGGTTATAAAAGCATGGCAGGCGTATGATTTAGTGTGGCAATAAAGAATGGAAAGGTGGCCATTTATCAAAGAGCCGAGCTCTCCAGGAGAGAGCCTGTCACGGACACGGCCGCGTCTAGGAGGGCGGCTCCGGCGCAGCCTCGATCCGCCCGAAGAGCCGCCCAGCCCAGCAGCTTTCCCAGAGCATTGTGGGTAAATGGCTACACTGTTCCATCATTGGCCTGTCGCCGACAGGGAAGTGTTTGTTGGGCAATAGGGGGTGGGGATATCGGGGGGAAATTATGTGAAGAGTTCAAACATGGTGTGGTGTCCAGCTATGGTTTGTGCCTCTGCACTCCCCCCCCCACCCACAAGTGAACACACATTTGGAAAAGAACACCCAGTACAGGTTTGCACAGCTAGTTTAATGAGGACCTGTTGTGTGGAATGAATTACTGTGTCCACTAAATCATCACTGTGCTCTTTTCCATATTCAGCAATCTAGAGACAGATGGGCATCTGAAAAACCATATGATATTAGAAAGGTCATGTTTAGTGGTTTGTCACCGTTAAAAACAAAAACAGGTCCCCATCCCCCTCTGTTTTATAGCAATTTTGTGAATGTGCTTTTTTTCCAAAAAGCATGCGGCTTATTACCTCATACACGTTTACCTCAGTTTTGCTTATAAGGCCGGGCAAGACTGATGTTCCACACTAAGTAAATGGCGTAAGAACAAGCCAACAAAAGAACAGATTTATGCATTTTACTTTTGCACGGTATTGTGTGATTGAATGTAGTGCGCTTGTTAGACGTTAGGAAGATTTCATACAGTTTCTGGTAGCGCCAGTACAGTTTGGTTAGCTATCCGATCATACCTGGGGAAAATAGTCTGATCCAATAAAATAAAATACTATGAAAATGTATCCCAGTTTTGTACAATATTTAATTTGTTGAGCTTCAAACACCAGCCAGCCTTATTTTAGTACCTTCAACTTTAGAGCACTGAAAAAAATATACAGTATAATACTGTACTTTCTCAACAATTAACATTAAGCTGGCTTGTGTGGGACATTTTTTCAAACACCCTTAGGTTTCTGTGATCCTCAACTAAATTGTCTAGTGCTGAGAAGGCCTCGTGCCTTGCTAGCAGTTTGCTACAAAAACAACAAAAAAAAAAAAGGTTTGGGCCTCTAAACTGTGTTATGAGTATTTTGATCTGATGGAGGGACCTGTCATCTGGATGCAATCATTTGTCCGTCCAGCACAATTACAGGGTTGTGGTTTGCTTTAAATTGTTCTAATAGGTCATAGCTATTGTTTTGTGTGCCATTCGATATGTGCTCTCTATAAAGGTTTTTGTAGAGCTTCGCTGTGAGGGACAGGCAGTGTGAAGCACCATCAAAGGGAAATGTTGAGTAATTTTTGAAATGTTTTTTAACAAAAGTATATTGTCTCCTTGCTTGATTTCTACCAGAACATGTCTTTCTGCCTGGATTTGTTATGGTGATTACACCCATCTGGAACACCCTTTGTCACAGCATTGGATACACTCAGAGTGGTACATGTTGAAAGCGGTATCCCGGTGTCTTTGGTTAACAAACTTCAGCTCACTGTATGACGGAGAAAGGGGAAATAGCTGTCAGCAGGAGGTCACGGGGACATTTCCAACATTAGGTCTCCGCCCATCCGTCGGAAGTGGTAAGCATAGCCTTCTGCAGTGTCTACGAACACTTTCACGTGCCGTCCAACTATGTCAGCTGTCCCTTTTATGAGCATGGAGGAACGCCACACCCAATGTATTTCATCTACCTTGTTGTCCTCTAATAAGACTGGGTTCAGTTTCCCCCAATGTTTTCGCCCTTCTTTGGTTTTCTGGTTTGATCTCCCCTACAATGTATGCTTGTGACAGCCCTTGTAAGAGCTTCTAAAGGGCTGATGGGAAACGTGGTTCAGATGGAAATGACTGGGTATGTCCTTCCTGCGGATGTGCACTACGTCTTGTGACAGCTGAGTACATACAAATGAACTAACAAACGAAAAGGAAGACGAGGGCAGCCTACTCTTGTGAAATGATGAAAAGTCTTTCAGTCAGAGGCCTTCTGTGAACCGTTTTTTTAATTAAAACCACTCGCCCCCAAACTTGTTCTTAATGTTTCCCATTAGTCATGTTTGAGGGATTACAGACATTTCCAATGAAAGTCAAGGATGAAATAGAAAAAGCAGATGTGGGGACAATGCTGCTTGTTTTATTGCCATCACGGTCGTTTAGTAATTATGAAAAATTAACCAGAAATGACAAGGTCGCCTTATTTCTCCTGCAATTAAAACTGACTTATGGAAAAAGAGGGGGTTTGCTTTCTGGTTAAGCTGTAATCCAAATCAAAGTGTGTTTTGGTTCAAAAGTTCTCTCATTTTGAGAAGTAGATTTGTTTTTGTTCAATTTGCTATTGTAGTTTTGTTTGTTTGTCCAAATGTGGGTTTTAGGAATTGCCTGACAAACGCAAATACAGATATTTAATAAAAATCATCTGATTGCGTGTTTTATTGTTCAGTACAGTTTTAGTATAATTCTAGTTGCATTACCAGAAGATCCTTCTGACATTTCAGTTTGAGATTCTGCATTAATTAGAACAGTAGGTGTGAAGCAGTCTAAATACAGATGGTGGGTATAGCAAAGTCTATAAAATGCTGCACTTATATTAAAGGAAATGGTAGAACTCAATTGCATAGGACAGATACAGCTTGTTTAATGGGCAGGTTTTGAGCTGGGTGAACAGCCTGGATGAGTTTGGCTTCTCAGTTATGCCTACATGCAGGACGTCAGAGGAGCAGGCATGAGTGCTCACATTTCGGTCTTGGTTCAGCTCAGTCATGGACGTTTGATAAGCAGAGCTTTCAGTCATGGTTTTGAGGCTTGGTTTTTTTCACATTGGCAAGAGAAAGCAGGATTGGTTATGAGCAATGCTACGTTTGTCTTCCTGTGTTTACCTATGTACTCTGTACTTGACCTGTACGTCAACGTGACCGGTTAGGTTGGTTGGTAGTTTAGGTTTCCTTGAAAGGTTCAGTTATACACAATTTATACAATATTTTATGAAATTTTGTTCTTTACACACAGGTGTCCATCTGTAATAATTATTATATTGGTTAGACAGGTTTGAAATGACCCAGTTTTGTTTCTTTACAGGTAAAATAATCAGATGACATCCTTAAGTCAGTCAAAGAACAGCCAATCAGTTGAGATCATGATGTCATGGACAGGACAGAACTACAAGCTGTCAAGCTGGCAAAGAGGTTAAAAGGCATGAAACATGTTGTTGCCTCCATGGAAATCACACCAGGTAGAAGAGGGACACAAGCACATAATCTGGTCCTGCCTCTACAGACAAAACCTAGACAAACACAAAGTTGCCCTGCAAACATTTTTAGACTGAAAAAGCATTGGCTACACTACTTCTTCTGCCATGTCTTTAACATCAGCCTTTTTCAACATACTGTTGAAAACACATTTGCATGTTGAGCAGTAGCTGTTATTCTGATATGATGCTCCTGTGACAAAATGGTGATGAAGGGTCGGGCTCTGTCCCATCCACATGACCGTTTATCCCCAAGATCTGTTTCATTCCAAGTAAATCTGGTCTGAGTTTCAGCACTGCTGTGCGACTGGTGTTAGTTGGCGTTTGCGTGAGTGGCAGTGAGTATCTCTGTGATATACGATATCTGCGAGGGGGGTGTGGGGGGGTGTCATACATGTAGGCTCGTGTTTGTAGGCCTGTGTGTATGAAGCATCCTTTGGATCTCGGGTGTTTTGGATCTCTGTGAACTGTGTGCCAGTGTCATGCCATCAGGATTCATTTTAAGAATGGAGCTGAAACGTGTAAAGGACTGTATACATGTGCTACAGGTACACTGAGAGCATATACAGCATGTCTGAAGACAAGATGCCGAACAGACGGGGAGCTGGCAGAGCGTGCGCACATGTGCGTGTGTTTGTGTGTGTGTCGTGACTTTTCAGAGCTCTCTGGCGGGGAAAGCGTGGAAAAAAAATGAATATGACTGGTGCTCCCTTTGCTGTGGCCTAATGTCTGGGCTCTTTGTTAAAACCCCATCTCTGGTGCTCCGTTGCCCCTAGCTACATTAAACCCCATTACGTTCACCTTCATTAAAATAAGCCTCTTGCCCCTTCGCGACAGCTCCAACGCGAGGCCTCTCAAGGACAAGCAGTAATGAGCTTTGCCGCGGGTTTGACCTTGAAGGAGTCAGGTTTTCATTTTCAAATCAATAATTTGTGGTTTTAAACCTTGACTAGTCCACGCTGTAATTTTTAGGCAATATAATTGCACAGATTTTGTGCAAAATGGTAATATCTAAAAGGTGTTTAAGCTGCAATGCGCATACCGTGTTTAACAGTGGTTTGGAATTGGGTTTTATGTGGACGCTATAGGAATCATTTGCAGATCTGTGTGTTTTGGATGTTATTGCGCACATGTAGTGATTTAAATGGACTGCGTGGCAGTGGTGTGGAGGTCTTCAGAAGGCAAGCTAATGGGGAGATAATGCAGTCACTGTAAGCAGTGAACTGATATGTACAACTAGAGAAGCTATGGCGTTTTGAACATTTTGGACAGTGCCTGGACAGGGCGGTAGAAGCGCATGGCCAATTACATCAGGTCACATTGCACCCTCGACGCATTTCTGCAGAACACGCATTTTTCCACAGAGGGGTTCCATCATCATGCAGTCATATGGAAAGCATTCATTTTTCCTGCGGTGATAATTTGTGTTTGATAATGTTCATAATGTACATAATATGAAATATTGGATTTCATCCTGGGGGGAGGTGTGTGTGTGCATGGGGGGGCACCATTGCACCATCTTAATTTTTTAATAAAATCTCCTCTTAAATGGGCTTTATTAAATTACATAGCTTACACTGTGGGAGCGTGGGCCCAGCAGCAATGGCTGAGAATGAAGAGGCCACACAGGCTAATTAAATATAATGAATAAAAGCGTGATGCAGGAAAAAGGGCACAAAGCCAGCCAGTAGATTATTTGTGTCCTTGGGGCGGTGCTTTGTCCTGTTTTGCCTCATGCTGGGCACTGTGAAGGGAGGAGCCAGACTGAAGGAGTAGGCGCTTTGCCGAGTTCAGGGCCATGTGGAACCCCACGTCCCTGATCCACGTCTCTCTCTCATGTCCCTTGACAGGGACCCTTGGGACCCCAGGTTTCCTGGATTGTTGGCATGCGTGGACAGCAGACCACACAGAGAGGGTGACCACAAACATTTGTCCAAGATTAATTTAGATGAAAATGAGGTAGACCATTAGAAGCGTCTATGCTAATGATCATTGAAAACCGCTAAATGACTTTTTCATGTGCACGGATTCTGAAAATACATTTAATTAACATATTTATTATCTCTTTGTGTCAGAGCTGAACACTTTTGTCCTTTTTCCCCTTGTGTAAACTTTTGAAGGCCACAGCTAAAATTGGAGTCGAGGAATTTTTCAAGTGTTATATTGAGAGCTAGTTTTCCTGTGAGTAAAATGCCATAGTTTACTTCAGCTGAACATCCTACTATGTAGAAAACCGTGAACTTCTTTGAACACAAGTTCTTTCTTGTGCGTTGGTGCCATGCAGATCGAATGATTCTTTAGTGTGAGGACACTGACGTGGGGTTCCTCTGAAGACTGAGTGATATTACGTAGCCACTTCATGTTGATAGCACTTAGCATTACCTGCTTGTATGAGTTTTTGCAGGTCATTGGTTAAGACTCAGACCAGCTGTAAGACATCGCCTGGTCTTGGCCCTGTGAGAACAGTGGTTCTTAATCCAGGCTTTTGGAAGCCTATTTAGCCTTCTGCCTTCATGTACTTGCAGCGAGGCTATTTAGATGATCAGATTTTATTGCAGCAGAGGTATGTACTGTAGGCCTTCATGTGTAATGGATTCCAATCAGGCAGACACAGCATGAAGAGCTGGTGTACAAAATGTTTTGGTAAAGTTAAAAAAAGAAAAACGGCACAATGTTTTCTTTCAATGCTGCAGACATGTTAACCGCAGCATACTGCGTGCAGATAAACGAAAGCCAAACGAAAGTGAACTTGGCTGAGGGGGTGGGCAGTCCACGCTGGGGGGGTCAGACGAGACAGCAGTGGAGTTTTGTTTGAATCAGTTTACAGTTAGTGAAATAAAAAAGACACAGAGGGCCTAACTTGCTGCCTTTGTCCCACCTCTCATCATAATGTGTATTTATATCTACCAGACTAGTAATTAATCACCCCGTGGCTTATTATTATTTTTCTTTTGGCATGGCAGGGTGGGCAGAGGTGGGGTGCTGTGTTTATTTCGTGGATCTCTTTGTCCTGCCAAAAGCTGTGGAAGCGTAGCCACAATTAAAACCGTGTTTTAATTTATTGCTCCGAAGCAGGAGATGCTAGTTTGTAGAACCAGTGATGCAGAGGCTCTGTTTTGATTTTCTCTGGGAGAAATGAACGCTTTTCTTGTTGCAGCTCACGTGGGGTGGCCATCTCGTCCACTGAGCCTCAGACAACAAGAAGGATTCTGTCTGTAATGACTCCCGAGTCGTTGCTTTTGGAGGTGGTTGGCGTGTGGGCTAGGCCACCTCGCAGCACACAGCGTTAATATGAAAATAAGCACATGCTGTCGGGAGCTGAAACGTTTTACCTGGGATGGTTTTGCAGGGTGGTCATTTGTGGTGGGCGTTGCGATTTAGGATTGCTGTTTTAAAGGCTGAAGGTTGAGGCTTTTGCTTCAGAGCACACCTGTATTCCGTGCTTTACACATGCTTTGTGTTGTAATTGTGAAAGCACAGTGTGGTAAAGATGTTCATTTTCACACCTTTTCTTAATTTATTTTTAAAGTTATTGAAAGCTGAAATTAATAGGGTTTTCTTACCTCACGCTAGATCCTAATTATCACCCCCCAGTTTGTGCTGTTCCATTTTGTCAAGCTGTTTTTTTTTCCAATGTTAATTGTGAAATAAGTTGTAACTTGTTGTGGCCTGACCTTGGCCATCTTAATGTTAGACAGAGCCTCTCTCAGCTCCTGGGTCTGTGAGTTAGTTCAGTGTTTATTCAGCTCAACAAATGTTCTTCAATGCCAGGTTTTACTTCAGCTCCTAAAAGCTTCAGGGTCTATGAAGCTTCATGTAAGTGCTTGCTGTACAGATACACATTGAGTTTTTTTTCAACAACGATTAATACGTAAATGGTAAAAACAGTTCAGTCGCTGGGCTCTGTTGATAATGTGTCTGGTAAAATAAAAAAAAGAATGAAATGTCTTGATAATGTCAGTGTAGTGTAGTTCTAGGCCTTGGTAGGTAATTGAGTTTGGGTGACTTTCTGGAAAGAAGAAAATCTGAGCTGCATTTACGTGAACCACATGTTTAATTATTACAGGGTTGAGGAACTCTCTGGTGGAAGACTGGCCCTTTTGTCCTTTTCACATTGTTTTAGGTAGTTAGGTAAATTAGGTGGATTATTTTATCTGACTGTGGCTGCCTGCTTTAGTTAAGCAGCCTCATTTTACAATAAGGATCACGATATAAAAGTGATATTAAGCAGGCAGAAAATTGCATGCTCTTTTGTTTTTAAATTAGGCCCATGTGATGTTCAGATGTTGGATGTTGTACGCTGTTCTGTGTTCTCAAAAGAGGAGACGACAAAAGGAGAAAGGTGAAAGAGGAAGCTGGTGGAGCAGAGGCTGAAGGAGAGAGAGGCTGAGGCGGGCAGGAAGAGAAGCTGGAAGCTGATGGAAGCAGGCAGAGGAGCTGGAAGATGAAGGAAGCAGGCAGAGAAGCTGGAAGATGAAGGAAGCAGGCATAGGAGCTGGAAGCTGAAGGAGGCAGGCAGAACAGCTGGAAGCTGAAGGAGGCAGGCAGAGGAGATGCATCTTTGGCAGGTTAGATGCTGTGCAACAGCAGGACAGCAAATATAAATTAGGAGCCTCATGAACATAATAAGTGGACAATGCTATTTAGCATAGTAATGAGTGAAATATGAAGAGGAGGTACAACTAAAAGAAGCACCCAGACGAAAGAGTGAGGGGGAGCCTGGCCAGTCAGATGGTCCATGGGTGTTTGCTTTGATGTGATGTGCTGAAGATGTGACAAGGACAGTTTTCTGGCTTGATCCTCTGCCCCTTAGAGTATGTTTGCGCAGCACGGCTGCAGTGTAAACGCAGGCTCAGTTTCACCACACTTCTCTGGCAGATTTTCCACTTGTGAGGACAGGCGTCCAGCAGCCTGCCTGCATTCAACCCAGCTGTCAACATTAAACATGTTTAGTAACGCTTGTTAATGTAAGTTCCCTTGGATTTTTTTTTTGTTCCAATGGGAAAAATAATTTGACAAAAACATTTTCTTATTTTGTCATTTCAGATAATGTCTTTAACTTTGGTTTCCTAAAAAATTGCCTTCATCTCAATACACAATTATTTTGCACAACTTTTCTTTCCATTTCTTTTTACATTCCAGCTTTGTGATTTCTGCACTTAATGATGTGTAATGCCCAGTTATTTTAGTATTTCTAATACCTACTTTCCTTGAATTATTGGTGCTTAACATCAGCAAAGACTCACATGCCAATAAACACATAAAAATATCTCTAAAGGTAGCTAAATTGTATGTATTTTAGTGTATATAATTGAAGATGTCAAAAACTATAAAAACGTATAATTTTGTGAAGTTTACTTTAAAATTACAGCACACCCTAAGAAGGACCATATTAGTATAATATATTATTTGCAGGTGAGTTAATATTCGCCTGTTATACTGCTGTTGAAGCTATTCCAGATGGCTGTGATGGAATGTGCTCAGTGTTTAGTGTGTTTTCAGTACTGAATTCCATTCCATTTTATTAGACTGTATGCAGAACTATATGAATTTACTTTTACCAGATTTATGATCACATCCACAAGAAAGACGGTCTTCCTTGTATATTATTATAATATATATATATTTTTTATTGTTATTGTGTCTGGCTTGTTTGCATAATTACCATTGTTTCTATGTGTAAATTAAGTACACTGAAATTGTCAGGACTCAAAGTCACGATTGAAATAAGCGAGAAACCATTTTTTAGCTGACCACCACGACCTGCATTTAATTTGCATACAACATATTGAAGAAATATTTAAAATGATGGCTAACATTGAAAAGTAGATTCCAGCAGACAGCAAGGACAGTTTCAAAAAGGAGAAACTAGGAATGCATACAGCTCTGCGAGAGACTGAGAGCAGGCAGCTCATGTCATGCTGAGGCGTGTATCCTTCAAGGAAAGTTGCATTGCGGTCCACCGTAGTGTGTCTACATAGAGGACAAGTGAGCAGAGGTTGAAACCCGATGCTGGGCACAGGGGCAGGAAGGGCTGCAACATGCTGCCCGCCTCCAGTCCTGGAGCTGTGCCAGGAAAAATTATAATTGTCATGTAAAATAAACTCAGAATATCATTATTACACAGTGGCCTATGTTACTTCCAATAACAGTTGGACTTTTTATTTAGTCTGTTACAAATCTGTAATTTACATTGAAAATAGGGCCCTGTGTTTGAAGGGGCCGGCCAAGAAAAGCAGCGAAGAGCTGCGCAGCTGTGGGTAATTAGAGCAGGTCGTCACATGGTCGGGGATTTAGGATAAACATGGACCCTTTCCACAGTCAACAGCATTTACTAACGTATAAGAGGGAAGCTACCGAATTTCTGAAGAATGTGCGGCGGGGAGGGAAAGTGTAGAAGCATAAAGCCAGCAGATGGCGATAATTAGATCCATACTGCGTGTGCCTGAAAGGGCCTGGGCTTCGCTCGTCTTACAGGAGACCTCTGGGCCAGTGGAGGGCCGGCTCACGTTCACGTTCACGCTCGTTGGTCTTGGGTCATCCTCGTGAGCTCCGTGGTGATTTGGATAATTTCTTTGATAGCTTTTTTTCGCCGTTGGGGTGACACAACTTTTAAACATAATTTTAAGGAATCTGCTTGGGGTCTTTGATGCAATGAATCATACCGGGGTCTGAAGGAGAGCGTTTCCGAGGAATCTGTCTGCGCTCTGTTCTCCGAAGGTCTGGGTCAGGTTGACAACCGTCATTAAATATACCATGACAAGGTCCATGTGGAAGATCTTTTAAATTTCAAACCCAAGTCAGTGAATGCTGGTTCATTATTGGCTTTTGCTGTTCAGGACTGCTGAATTTGTAGCTGTTTCTGTTTCCAGCAGCTTAGGATGTGAGTGAATATGTGGGGAAGGAGGTCTATATGCCTGTACTCTGTGGTGACTTTTTCCTCCTCCTGATGCATAATTACAGTACTTTTAATGCTGAAGTGATACATTCGGCAGCATGTAGTGAATACTGCAGAAGACCGTAATATACAGTTTTAAAGAACCCGGCTATGCATTTGCCATCCAGTTCAATTTATTAATAAACCAAGCTGTTTCATAATTAATATTGTAATATTTCATTTTAAAAGGCAATTCTTTTTCCAGCCCGGCAGACATTAGCGCGAGTTAAATCCCTTGACATTTTGCGGTTCTTTTATTATCTGAAGAGGATTTCGCTCTTTAAAGTTGTATTTCTTAATAAGAAAAGATGCGGTATGTGATACACATTGGGAACAGGGTCCTAGTTCAGGAAGCCATGTGGTGACCCAGAAGCAGGCCTACTGCCTGCCCTTGCCTGCTGCCCTCTGAGATCTGACCAGTCCTGCCATTGTCAGTCACTTAAAGATGTCTACAGTGTCTGCCACATGATTGAGTGTTAAGGAAACGCCCATGCTAGGGATTATTGGGCTGGAGACGCAGGGTTGAAGATGCTTCTGGAGGGCCGGCTGGAATGCAGGCCATGCTGCCCCACAGTGCCATCCAAAAGGCAAATATTAGCACAGTGATGTGGCCAACAGTCTGAGGCGGCCCTGTGTCACTTGCCGGTCAGTGCAGACCAGGCTGAAAAAACAGCAGTGCTCAGGAGTTGTGAGAGCTCTCCAACATCTCAGAAAAAGGAACAACGTAGTGTGTCTGACCCTTCATCTCTTGTGAAAATCCATGCCCCTCAAGAAGTCAAAACAACACGTGCAGTCTGTCTGGGTTTTAACATGTCGAGTTTCTTATTCATGCTGTTTTACTGCTTGATGGATAGTTAAAGACATCTGAAAGTGAAGGAGATAAATGTCATCTTTACCGCCCAGCATGAGAAAATGTGAAGAATCTCTATTGCGATGGAATGTGTATTCATTTTAATAATGTGTAATGTTTTTCTTTATTCATCAGCAGAAATGATAAATCCTCTTTGGCTCGCTGAATGTGAAGACCCATTGGTCAGGGTAGTTTTTCAAAATGGAGTCCAACACTGTGACTCATTCGCTTGGATCTCAGAGTCGTTGGAGCTTGGATCTAAGGGTTGTTGCGGTCTGCTTTGAGAACACAGGTTACATTAGAATCTTTACATGCTAGTTGATGATTTTACATAATTATACTTGAACTGTTTCCAGGTTACCCTTTTGTTGGGTGACCTGAAGATAAAATTCATGGTTAGTACTGCATTGAATCCATTCTCCTTCACCAGGCAAAGGTGCTGCTCTCCAACAGAAAACAGAAATGTCAGCCATGTTTCCATTTAGCTGCGTCTGAGTTGTCTGTACGGCCACTTTGAAGGCTCATAATTTGACTGTTTTGTGACTTAATGACTAGTTAGAAAAGGGCTGGGTAGTGCAGATTGCCAGTGCAGTTAGGACTGGTGTCCACATACGTGTTTGCTCAGTGGTATGACACGCGTGGCCAGGGATGAATTGTGTTTTAACATTTCTTTGATGATGTTGATAAGGAGTAACGATCCATTGTGACAGACGAAGGCGTTCTCCGATCCCCTACCATTCCGTGGTTATGAGGCAGATGTTCAGGGTTTATGTCTCCTATTGTACATTCCATGCCATGTCCTGTACTTGGGGGCCTGGTGAAATCTGGTGTGGCCAGGATCTGAAGCCCACTTACGATGCCAAGGCCCTTGTAGTCCCTGGAGGACGTCAGAAGTCTTTAGTTTTAGGTTTTGAAGTGCTCCAGCCTTTGATGTTGAACATTCTCTTTTGGATCGTCTGGCCTGAAGGATATTCAGTATCACTCCTGCAAATTTCCAGTTATGAATAATTTGAACCTGGTGTCTGTCAAAGGTGCAGCTGTTTAAATATGTTGGTCGCGGATAAACAGGCAGAAAATTAAGCCCGATTAGACGAAGAAACCTTTCGTCCGGGTTTCGTCAGCGCCGCGCTGGATCTGAGGGCACGGGCTGCCATGAAGACAGCCACCGCTGCAGCAGCCCCCCAACATTGCTCGTTACCAGCAGCACCTCCAACTACTGGTGTTTCAAACAAAACTGATGTTCTCCATCAGTCATTCTCTTGGGCCAACACTGCCTGGATTGGTGCTGCCTGCCATAGAACGAGACGGGTATTTTTATTTGTGTGTGTGCGCGTGTGTGTCTGTGTGTGTGTTTTGCTCATTCCTTGATATTTTATTTATTAATCTTTTGGGGGAGAGAGGCGAGACATCAGCATCTGTGTAATATGCAGGCACCCAGTGTAATTTGGGGGGGCTGCTCAGTGGACTACAGTGTCCCCGGTGTTTTCACATCAAAGATCCGCCCTTCTTTACTGCAGGGCCACACTAGCTGTGTTATCAGGGAACCCAGCGCGAGCATGTATTATACTGCTGTTAAACCATGAAAGAGCATGCATTAGGCTAAGCCAGGCAGGATCTTGCACAAATTTTGTATTTTCCACCAGTATATGGAGAAAAGGACAGTGATAGGATTGGCCTATTTAGCTGGACAGAGCCTTTATTTTAATACTCTTTTGTTGGTTTTCTTAGACCAGATCCTTACAATCAACCTCATTGACAAACCAGGGAAATAAATAGAACTTAAATTAAACAAAGTGACTATACTGGATCATTATATCTTTTTCCAGTTTCTCACAATTAAAACTGTATTGCATCCTTTGGAATGAAATGAAAACAAGCTATTAAAAAAACCTTTAAAGGTTAAGGAAACCTGTAATGGGGAACTGAAATTCCTCCTTTTTCTCATCACCATATTGTTTTCTCCTCTTTTCTTGTGTCCTTCTAGGTTAACCTCGTCATGAGTCACCACCTCTCTCCCCCTTACAACACCTGCGCCTTCACTCGCTCGCAGGAGATGAAGACGGGTTGTGTGCTCAGAGGGCCTCGGACATGACCTGCAGGAAGAAATAAACAGCGGTTTAGTTGCAGTTCGTCTTGGAGCGCTATGAAACGGATAAGCTGAACAGAGGGGTTAGTGGAAGTCCAGTCCAGGAGTGAGGCTGGGGATTATTGGAGAATAGGGACATGTATTAAATCTCCTTTAGCTCTTAAAGACATTTTTTTCTTCTTGCCGTTGGACATGTGCTCTGAATTAGCAGGCCTCTCCTGCTTTCTTCTGTATTTTGTAAATGGAGTGAATTATGCTTGGAAGCATGATTCACAGTCAAGCACAGGTCTGTCATGGTGTCTCACTTAAACTGCAGTTACAAAGTCAAGTGTTTTAGGAGTTTCTGCAGAGCAGTGGGTGGTATATTTAATAATTTTTGTTTATTATTAAATAAACAAAAATTATTGTTTTGTTTTTAATAAGATATATGCAGTGCTTTTCTATTATCTTGTGTCTTCCCCCAATGTTTAATAACCTATTTTTTTCCTAAGGTACAACACTTGTGTTTATAGATTTTCAAGGTCTTAAAATGTCATCTGAAATAAGAGTAAGATATATTATTTTCTCACCAGCAGTGCTTACTGGAGTTTTGTTATACTACACGAAATGACGTTATCAACAAAAGAAACTTTTCTTGGCAAATGGTTTACTTATACCAAGCTGTAGGTGGCATGGTGGTTAGCACTGTCGCCACGCACCTCCAGGCCTGGGGTTCAATTCCTGCCTTGGGTCTGTGTGTGTGGAGTTTGCATGTTCTCCCTGTGCT
>JABJVR010000007.1:7438246-7448570 GCA_025773905.1 Chitala chitala | reverse complement strand
CCCCCCCCCCCCCCCCCCCCCCCCCCCCCCCCCCCCCCCCCCCCCCCCCCCCCCCCCCCCCCCCCCCCCCGGGGCGCCCCGCCCGCGGTCTCTCTCTCTCTCTCTCTCTCTCTCTCTCTCCCTCTCCCCCCTCCGCGCCATCTCACCTTTTTTCGTCTCACTCTGTCACACTCTTATTTAGAGATTCACTTCTCCATTCTCCCCCTTTTCAGCAGCACCTCCAAGGAGTTATTAAAGTAAGGTTATTTTTAAATGCACATGACAGCTAGCATTTTACCACGATCGACGTAAACCTCCGTATTTCACTGCTGTAAACCAAATTTTAATTTAAGATCTTTTAAAATCTACCTCCGCATCTCCACACTCCCTGTACTCCCTAACTTGAACAAGCTGTGACGCGTCCCTGTGTGCAGATGAATGAGGTTTGGGGATTGTGGCATCAGGATGGTCTTGTTGTGCAAATTTGAGTCCCCATTAACAAGCAGATACACACTGCTGGGGGCTCTGCCATGCCGTGTCCTGGAAGGTTCAGTAGCGGGTGGGGGAATGGAGTGGAATGCAACCCACTTGTATTCAGCACAGGTGTACATTGTCCAGTTACAGTGTAACAGTTTTACTAACTTGGCCTTCCACTGTTTCAAGCAGTTTATTTTGGTGTGTGTGTGTGTTGGCGGGGGGGGGGCGCAAGGAACCAGGGGTTAACTGAAATGTGCCCCCTGGCGAACAGGTGAGGCCAGGTTGATGTCATGTCCTGTGGACCCTCACCTAACTCTTCTAGCACTGGACGAGCAAAACGCCTGCTGGTTCCAGAATGGTGTCTGATTTGGTGTGCACTTTTTATCTTGTGCTACACCTTCAATTAGCCGAGATAAAAAGTAATCATGGACAAGGTGGATATGCCGACTTTACAAGTAGTGTGATGGGGCTTCGCTTAGAAAGGTCTCTTCAGCTTTTTCTGTAACATAACTAGAAAGGGGCTGTTCAATTATAAATACTGGTCTGCTCATACATTTAAAGAATTCTGGCAAAAACTATAAGATAATATTCTTTCAAAACATACTAAATATTTTTTATTTTACAAAGGTGCACTGATGAAGTTATTGAAATTGCCAGTTAACTGTCAAAATAATAAAACAAATGATCTATGCCAGGTATGTGCCAGGTGTGTGTATGCTACACTGTATACAAGCAATAAATAGAAAAATTTAAATATTTTGAATAAAAGAAACTCGTAATTTTCCCGCTTTGCTTCCTCTTTAAGAATACCTTTTGACTGATTACTCATTTAGCATTTTCATTTTATTTCAATTTCAGTATGAACTTTTGTTTTATAGCTAATGAAGTCAAGATTCTGTTATGCATTTTTTTCAGCAATGTTCTAACATTTGAAAAGATGACAATCTTTGGCAATTGTAATTCAGTTCTAAATTTGGAGTTGAGGTTCAGGCGGTGGAAAAGGTATTATTTTTTCTTCTTTTTTTTTTGTATCCCTCCGAAATTTTGATGGCGTGCAGCTTTTCAGCTGAATAACCCTGCGGCAAAATGTACAAACCTGCTCTGTGGTTCTGGTGCCTTCCTCTCACAGACATCTCAGCTCACCTCCTCAAAGGGATACAGGAGTGTGGAGCTCCTGGGAGGGGGGGGGGGTGCAGTAAGGGTTTGCTTCTCGTGTTGAGCTGGTGGAGGATAAAAGATGGGAGCCCCTTCGGCTGCCCGCTTCCTCACAGAACGTTTAGCTTCTCCAGAACCTCGCTTCTCCTGCCTGCTTCTACTTCTGTGCACAGTCCAGAAGATATGCATGAGGTTGTACTCACCTGCTTTACAGCTGTGTGTGTGTGTGTGTGTGTTCACGCTATCATAACTGAGGGTATAGATGGGAAACAGCAGGGGGGTGAAGCTCATATAAAATTGTAATTGTAGTTATGTGTGTGTGTATGTGTGTGTTTGTGTATAAAATACTGGAAAGGTGTACTAATTTCAAATGAGGCATTGTTCAAAGCAATGTTCAGCAACACAGAATATTCAGTACTGCATAAAATGTGATGTGAGTCAAACTCTTATGCCCTGGAGGCTTACGGATGCTCGCGCTGACTAGTATGTGTTTGGTTTGTTTTATTTTTTTCTTTTTCCAGCGGGGACCAGTGTTCAGGCTGGAGGCTGCAGCATCACCAAAGGGGTGTGACGATGGAAGCAGGGGACGGCAGTGGAGCATGCGCCACTGCCGATTGCACCTCATCCTCTTTCTTTTTTATTTATTATTATTATTATTATTATTTATTTTTTTCAATATGCAGAATGGTGGGCGGGTCTGGGGCCGGGGCTGGGACACACGCCGTGTGTGTGCGCTCCCTGTAGGGTGTCTGATCTTCAACAGATTGTGGATGTTTGGTGTGATCTGCATGCTCTGTTGTTTGGGGAGTGCTGAGAAACGGGGGGGGGGCAAGGAAGGAGAGGGAATAATGTAGAGCGATGGGGAGAAGAAAGGGAGGGGGGGTTGCCAGGGCTTCAGGCTGTTTTTTACACCGTTGACAAGACATGATGATTGCTGTAACCCCCCTCCATCTCCCGCCCCCCCAGTGCTATGTGGCTTTTGTCTCCCTCATTTGCGTGTCAAAGCAGGGGAAGCGGCGGCGTAGATTAGTATGGGGATGACATAATGATGTAATGAATTAAACACGCCCGTTTAAGTGTGACTCTGTGTCGCTTTGGGAGCTGCCAGGGTGCACGGGCGCGTACGAGGGGCGGGAGGATGAGGAGGAGGGGAAAGATGAGGAAGCACTTAGACCCTGGGGCTATGGGAGCTCTTTTTATACAGGCAGCCTCTTGATACAGACATGAATGACTACACAAGATTACAGCAAAGTTCTTGGATTCAAGGAGGAAGAATGAGGCAGGAGTACCTGTTGTTTTCTCTGCTTTTGACATTGAGATGGAGAGCAGTGTTTTGTGGTGACTGTAGATCCTGCCGTGTGATGCTCTGTGCCTTGTCTGACAGTTCTGTTTTGACGTTAAATTACAGTTAGTCTTGCCGTTTTGCAAGCCGCATTTAAACGAGCAGTCTGTTTATCTACTCCCTCTGTGTATTTTTAACTCTGAACACAGGTTTTTGAGGCTTTGCGCAATCTTTTATCACTTTGCCGTTATGTCATATTCCTTCCCTACTGTGGAATGGATTTTAAAATGTACATTTAGAATTCTGTGTGCCCTACAGGTAAAGGGCCTTCTTTATGATGACTCTTGAAATCGTCAAATCTTAGTCATCATGCAGTGGCTAATTTGCCAAAGGAACCCTTTAGCTAAGCTTGCTCTGAAAATGTGTAGAAATGGATCTAAGCTGCATTTTACTTCTTTAATGATAAACATGATGGAAATAACCTTCTTAGAGCGGTGTTCTGAGAACAGAATTTATTTTGAAAGCAGTCTGTTTGAGGAGCTCTAACACTGTCATAAAAAAGCAGAATCTTGTTGTAATTCTCAGGGTAAGGTGTGGAAGACTGCTGATTGTGCCCCCACTCGCTCACTCTTCTCCTCTCCGGCTTTCTCCCCAAATTTAAATCCAGAAGGTGCTTTCCTGCAGTGCAAGGAATAATTTAAGTATTTTTTATTTATTTAAAAAGTATGTAATCGTCCACACATCTGTTTTCAGTAGCTACATGTCCAGTTAACATTTCTGGCATCCTTTGGCTTTTTGTATCTCTGTTCATATCATATGCATATAATATTGCACACACCAGACCAGTGCAGAGACTGAGAACAAATGCACGTTTTCTGCGCTTTAAAATGCAATATTGGATTTTTCATTATTTAATATGGGTACTCAGTTCTATACATTATTTTTACAATCCAGACTTTCCCTTGTGAAGGCAATGCATGTAAGTACCATAGTGGGTTGTACACTCTTATCTATTGTCTGTTTTGAGCACATTTTATAGGCGTGTGTGTGTGTGTGTGTGTGTGTGTGTGTGTGTGTGTGTGTGTGTGTGTGTGTGTGTGTGTGCAGTTCTCTGTTCTGGACGGGACTCACAACTCATGTTTTGTTTTTTGTGCAAAATTTTATCATCACGGGCCTTGAAGAGCAGGAGATAATGAAATAAATCTAGACGTTTAGGAAGGTTTTTGGGTAAACTGGGGAAGGCTTTGGAGTGCATTCTTATTTTTCCTGTTTGTATTAATGTAAAAATATTTTTCAGTATTTGTATCATTTTAGGAATGAATTAGGTATCTGTAAAGCGGTATTGGGAGTACAGACGTTATGAAATATCACACACACACACACACACACACACACACACTCAGTCAATACATATGTACATGTTTTTGTATGTGTGTATGTGTATGCATGAGTTTGAAAAATATCTCGAGGTAAAGCAATAATCATTGCCTGCCAAGGTGAATAAAACACATTAATTAATTATTAATAAAATTGCAGCAATATAACACAATGAGTAAGTGAGTAAATCCCCTTTGGTGTAGTTGCTATTGTAACCACTGCTGTGTATCCCTGTGTCTAACACACACATTCACTCGTCGCAGTTTCTTTGCTGCAAAATTAAAATAAAAATACTTCACAGAAATATGTAAAATATGTTGATATTGTCACAAGGAAAACCCAATAAGCCACAAGTCTGTTCTGGATCAGTGAATGCACTGTTTTTTTTCTTGGTCTGTCTCACTGTTACCCTTTGCTGTTGCTGTTACAGTCATCGCTGTCTTTCTGTTTGTATGACACATGTTGGTGTCCATTCTGTTTTACCCATTGCAGTCTCTCTGTCCCTGCTGTATGCACCATATGTACACAGGACCCACATGTGGGTGGCCAACATCAGCTTTTCCAGAGCTGGCCCATTTAACAGCATATAAGAGCCCACCTGCAGTACCTGCACAGGTGAAGCTTCCGCACTAATATGTTATTAGGTGCTTAGCTGGCGCATTTTACAGTACATTTAAAGAGCATTGTGTTCTACCTTACTACTCAAGTTAAGTAAGCAGGACTGGCAAAGTGAAGAACTGAAAACCAGCATGTGATTAACTGCTGGTGTCTGTTGGTCATGTGACCTAATTGTTTACAGAGAATAGTGTGATTCCTTTAGTCTTTCCAGAGAGTCAAATGCTTTCTCACATGAACAGGACTCACACTTGTCTTTGCTTGTCTTTGGTTTGTCATTGACTCCACTCTTCTCGACGTCCACGTGCTACTTTTAATAGAACGAGCACAGATGACGTTTTGCAGAGCCAGAACCTCATTTGAATAATTTATACAAACATCTGTTTAAACATATGTGTCTCCCATATCACATGGCTCATTTGCATAAGAGTAAATCAAGAATTCAGTGGGAAAAGTGGAGATGGAGATTACGCACTTGTTACTCTACTGTAGGCCTGTTATCTGTGCCCTCAGTCTTCCTCAAAGCTGGCATTGAGGACACAGCATGTGTAGTCCTGTCACCGTGTCCCTAGGTGGCGTTAACAAGCTTTCCCCGCACCTGCCGAGCGATGCCAGCTGTTTTCCACAGCGCAGACCCCCCCAGTCATTTGCTGGCATTTCTCACGCTCAGCCCACCACCAGAAGTGCAAACCCCCTGTATCAGATGATGGCAGATATTTTTACCTGTATGCAGAATTAGGGTCAGTGCTTCAGATTGCCTGATGCCTGCCACGCAGTCCCGCTTTCAGCACTGTTAACTGTGGCATTTAGATTTATTTTAATGCAAATCTCCAGCAGGGTGATTCACACGAGGTGTAAAATAGAGCTTTACTCTCAGCTACTGTGGGAAAGGTGATAGATGGTGGCACACTAATGCTAGTAATGATATATTACTCCAAGGCACTTTATAATGTAAGCACCTGCACGTTCCAGCGCACGCCGCTCTCTAGAATATCGATTATGGTTCGGACTTGAATAATGAATGTGTTTTTTCAGCATCGCAGACGAAAAGTATTAATGCCGTGTCACTCGTTGCTCTTACCGTTGGCGCAAGCATTACGGTAATTGCTTTAGAGAAATGTAAGTTTTGCTCAGTTGCAGACCGCAACTCAGGGGTGAAGTTTTCGGAGGCCCTAAGTGCGGCCTTTCAGACGTAATGATGAACATGAAGTCGCGTGGAGGGGGTCAGTACATCACAGGACCATAAATATTGATTTTTTTGGGTCATGTGGATGGTACAACTTGATTTCACAGTTTGTCGGAGACATGCAGTATGCATGCTTATTCTCATGGATGTATGTGGTTCTAGTCTGGGTCCATTTGAAACCTGCCTACTTGTCCTTATTTGTTTTTTATATGGACGTATGAGTATGTGTTAAGTTTTTCTGGGTACACATTTTTCTGTTTTTGAAGGGACAACTTTTGGCATTAGTTTTTTGTAGAATTTTTTTTGTTTTGAGATAACTATTTAGTCACATTAAAATGAGAATCAAAGTCCTCACAAAGATAACAGTTGAAGTTTTTTTTTTTTTACATCTTCTGACCTGTGCACGTGTGTGTTTGCCGGTGTGTGTGTTTGTCTGTGTGTTTATGTGAGCGATAGAGATGGTGAGGGGTGGACTTTACACTTGCCCCACTTCTCACAGGACTCTATTTCCAAGGAGAAGATGGGCAAGAAATGGGATTATTGGTATTGATCTACCCAGGGGATCATTAGGCATCACTATCAATCCACCAGTCCTAGCATACGGTGCCAGGCAGCACTGGCCGGCACAGACATTGCCAATTTGTCCCTATTAGAGAGGCCAGTCTCTGGGCGTCTGCCCAAATAGAGCCGGCTTGCAGCAGAGCTGAAGTGGAACTGAAATGTGTGCAGTGTGGATCTCACAAACACACCTTTTAAGGTGTGTCAGCACTTCCTGTACCATAATAGGCATGTGCTGATGATCTCCTTGGTCCCATGGAAAGGGAGTTTCAGTGAGGAAACGCACCCTGTGCAGACGAAGATGAAGGAGGTATGTTCTCACGTGTCTGCAGCAGCGACAGGCACTCAAGAGTATCAGTCCTGACTTTTTCACACATCACCCACAACACTATGTTTTGAAAGGCTCGGCTGCTAATTCACACAATAACTGATGTTGATTTAAACACGGCACTTGTTTAGCATGACTTACAGTATTGGTGTGTCACTGATCCACAACACTAGTAACAGTTAAATGAAAGGTCCGCTGTCTTGCAGCACACTTGCTCAGATGACAGTCAGAGAGACAGTGTTCTGATTCAGTGTCTCTGCCTTTCCAGCTTTGGTACTGCTTGTTTTGAGGGCTGTGATCTGGCAATGCTTGCCTCTCTTGAACCCCCCCCATCTTAAACAGAACCTTTTTACAGCCATTCTTAGGCTCCACATCTGCGCTGGAAAATAAATGTCCATGATTTTCATCAGTTCAAAGTCACCGTGAAATACCTGGTTTCAGCCGATTTGATTTGGTGCGATCGGCAAGTCACTTCGTCTGTCCCTGCTAAAACACGGGGCTCTGTGCTGCGGTGAAAAGGTGCATTTCCACCATGTTTTTGAAAATCCAGACAGCAAAACCCCATTGCGTTTCAGCGGCCTTTTTAATGTGTATGGCGAATCAGAGTCCGTAAACATTCACATCCTGAACAATTGGTTACACCATGTTTTTCACTGGTTCCTCAGCAGGTTTGCTGCATTACATTTAAGTCTGAGCCTTCTTCAGGACTTCGACACCTGACTTGTGACGTGCCGTAAAATTTGCACGAGATGGAATGTGACTGTTGAAACTGAATGCAGGTGGAAGACTTACTGTACAGTGCACTTCTGCCCCAGGGAGGATGGGATGAGTCACCTGTGCTTGTGTGTGTGTGTGTGTGTGTGTGTGTGTGTGTGTGTGTGTGTTTGCTAAAATCTGAAATACTTAAAAGTGTTGCTTTTGGATGAAGACGGTCAAGGTCTCTATTCAGACTGGTGAAAGTTAGACGCCTAAGAGACATGCACCACTTGCCCTTTGACCTTTGAACCTTTGCTGCAGTGGGGAATTAACCGCTGCTCACTTTTTAAAACCTTGACAAACCATACATGTGGTCATGGTGCTGCTGTGCTTTGCATATGTGTCGAGGCAGAAGCCATAACTGAAATAAAGCCATTTTACAAAAATTTCTTAACCAAACAAGCATGCGGTTGACCAGAGATGATGATAAAAACCATCTGTGTGTGTTGCCAAGCATTCTCTGTGAGTAACAAATCTGGTCAGTGGTGTCCTATAGGGGGCAGTGTGGTCTGTTCAGCAGCTGTCATAAAATCAAAATGCACAGTTAGCTAGCAGAGTACAAGCAGTGTACATATAAGGAAGGATTCGTTATTACAGGTGCACATATGCCAAGCAGGGCTTGTTGTTCTTTGTGCTGAGATGGATTCACCATGGTTACATATAAAACCATGTGATCGTACCCACGGCAGGCCTGTTTTTTGCTCCAGTATGCTACACACAAACAGTTCCTCAGCTACCCACAACAAAAGCACACCACAGGCTACGTTACAACCACACATAGAGCCACATTTGCAAAAACAACCCGAGAAGCTACAATTTCATTCAAATTCATAATTCATAGTTTGTATTTATGGCGGTGTTACAGCTGTATGGTATTCTGGACAAAAATAATTGCATATATGAATATAAAATGTAACTAGGACAGCTGAGCTTGCGTGTAATGTATGGATGCGTGCAGGTCTGTAAAAATGGTTTTCAGTTAGCTGGAGCTATGAAGTATGAGCCTTGCTTTTTAAAGGGAATATCAGGTGACTTTTCCTTACGTAAGGAGAACAGATTCTTTGTCCTTTTTTCCCAAAGTATCTGTCCTGCATCCTTTATACATAATTGATTTTTTTGTATTTTATTATATCCATACTTGGAGAAAATCTTATTTTTATATGGTCAGGCAGGAAGAAAATCTTATTTTAAAGTACTGAAATTTGTGGGCACGCTGCCTATAAATATGAATTGAGATTTCATTTTAAATATCTGAAACATGGGTAGAATTCTGCCACGTTAGCTGGCAATTTAGCAATGCGCTTGGCAGGACAGGGTTTTATTGTATCCACACGGTGATGCGGGTGTGTGCGCACGGCCCCATGGGTCGGGGGAAGGCGAGTGGATGGGGACCCTCTTTGGGCTTTGCTTTCTTTTAATTATGACGAAAGTCCACTGGTGTTTCTGTTCCTTTCTCTCTCCCTCTCCCTGGATTTATGTCTGTTTCATGATTTCAGCTCTGCTTCCAGTCCTAAGCCCTCAGTTCCTCCGGGTGAGCGGAGGGTGGATTTCCGAACAGTAACCGTACCAAGCGTACCGTAAATATCTGACGATCTTTTCCTTTTTTTCATGTGCTGACGTTAGTGTGACTCCTGAAGTGGAAGCCCCCAGTCGAGTGTGTTCCATGTATGTCAAAGGCTTTCCTTGGGTTACGTATGAGTTGAGTCGCGTTTCCACTGCGACAAAGCAAACCTCTTAAACACAGCCTGGAAATCTTACACTCGATTTCCTTAGTACAGGGATTTTCTGAAGTAAAACTGACTGAAAAGCTTTCATGATCAGGAAGTCCACAAGATGTTGACATGTGTGCACTTCTGTGTGTGTGTGTTTGTGTGGGTGTGTGTGTGTGTGTATTCGCATATGCATGTGTACACCAGCAAATTTTTTTGCCTTACTTTGCAGAAATCAATTTATAGTGTGTGCGTGTGTGTGTGTGTGTGTGTGTGTGTGTGTGTGTGTGTGTAAACAACACAAACAATATATGCACAAAATATTAGTCAACTTCCAAATGTATTTATATATTGTATATATACATGCATTTGTATTTGGAACATTACTAATGATTTCTTTTTTTTAGTACCCCCTTTGTTTTATACTCCCTAATTTTTTATTACAAGTGTGTATATATATAGCTCGACGCAGCGACAGAATAAGACGTGAAGCACCCTAAATGGTAAAATGCAGGCAGAAAATTCCCGAATTAGAAAATTTTATAAGCACATATTGGCTGATGCACACATAGGTGTAGATTGATAATATGGGGTCTCCATGACAACTTGGATGTGGTGGTGCTTCCCTTCACGATCTGCTTTCCTCTTCCTCCTGTCTGTGTCATATGAAAAGGTGATGGAGCGGTGGTGGTGGGGGGGGGGGCTCTGTGATGAACCTAATGGGTGTCTGGTCTGATTGTCCTCAGTCTGTGCACCAGAGACAAAGCAGATGAATTGTGAAATGTATTCGAAGAGATTGGAGACAAGTACATGTCAGCAATCCCCCCCATCCTTTCCTCCCCCCTCCCCATTCTGTCCTCCTCCCACTCTGCCCCCTCCCTGCCATCTCTCTGCTTTTTTGT
>JABJVR010000007.1:7410231-7438146 GCA_025773905.1 Chitala chitala | reverse complement strand
CCAAGCACAGGGAGAACATGCAAGCTCCACGCACACAGACCCAAGGCGGGAATTGAACCCCAGGCCTGGAGGTGCGCGGCGACAGTGCTAACCACCACGCCTTGCAGAAAACCCACAAGCAGAATTCTCCATACCGTCACCTGTTTTATCGGTTCTCTGGCGGGGCTGTTAAGATATATGTGTTCATTGTTACTGCACAGAGTACTAGGTAGACATGTGTCATATGTTCACATGTCAAAACATTGCCTGGTACTCTGGTAAGAGCTGCCCCACTCTTTCTAGGTACTGGGGATTATAAATGGCACCGGAAGAAGCTTTTAGACCAGGATTTGGATTAGGACTGCAACTGAATTGCATTAACTTTAAAGCCGGGACAGAGATTTTCATTGTAAGTTGGTCTTTATTACAATAGAAATAGACTTAAAAACGCAGTGCAACAAAAAGAAGGCCACTTTTATGAAGATTTCAGTAGCTTAAGCTTTGTTACTTGGTGATCTTTCTCTGAATTCACAATGACACACTTACTTAAGGAATGTGATCTGCATACGGCCTTAGGAACATGCAAACCTGGCAGTGCTCTTTAGTGGATGCTGTTTAGTGGGTAAAATGTAAGTTTTCTGTCTATAATTAAGGGGGAAGGTTATGATCTCTCTTTCTGTATGCAAAAAAAAAATGGCAAGCCCATTTTAGAGCCAACAGTATGTACATAATAACGTATCAATGTTATACTGTGTACCCTTCCTTAATTTCACCCATATGAGTCGAGCATCTACTGCTGTTCATATTTTGATGTCCTAATGTTGGCTGTGGGAGTGGGTTACAACACACGGTACTTTTTAAAGCTATAGGCAAACTATCTGTAAAAACAAAGAAAACCTTTCAAAACACGGTGCGTGTTTTTGCCGTGCCCGAAGGCTGGCATCGCGTGCCGAGTCCCTCGTACCCGTCAGGGGATCTTTAAGACAGGAATAAGAATGGAGCATCAGCAGGCGCCTTTTTATTTTATGCAGGGACCTGGAGTGTTGCAGCTGCTGTGGTGTAAGGCCATTTTCGTTGCGAAGCTTTGTGCAGAATGAGCAGCGTTCCACACAGTCAGCATGCAAAGCAGAGGTGCTGGGAGGAAGAGTGTGACTGGTCAGTCGGGTGTTTTAGGTGACGAGCAGCACACCTCCGTTGTGCATCTATGTCAAAGGCTGGCTCCAGAACTGTTCTCTCCTCTCCTGCTTTACACAAAAATAGCCACATCTCAAATTTTTATTAAAGACTGTTGAAGGGTTGGTATTCAGGAATCATCATTCGAGCTGTAATGCTAAGGTTAAAACAATGATTCGTACTAAAAATCTTTTGTTATTATGATGTAAATGACTGGACAGTTAGTATGTAATAGTATGTAATGTACAGACAAAATACCTCTTTGGTTTGTAGAAACCGTGACATTATACGATATGGACAATCATGTACCATGTACACAGTAGACAAAATACAGTATACTTGATATATTGATATTAATTATATTTTGGCGTCTTTCTGTCCATATTTTATGTATATCGCATAAATAATTAAACAGTGGCAGAACTTTCATGCTTGTATATAATTTCCTTTGAAAACTTTACATGAGTTTCATTTACATTTTATGATTGTAATTATGACCAATTGGCCTAATAAAGAGTTCAGATGTAATTATTGTATTGACTTGGACAGGAAGGTAGGAAGACAACGTCAAAAGCAGGCTACTCTTCACCTTGTGTAATAAAAATAAGATAATGGAGATCGATCTTACTCCACACGAAAAGCATTACGATCAGATACGTATTCAGTGAAAAGTTCCTGCTCTCAGATACTTAGATAGAAAATCTTTTTTTTTTGTAATGTCTTTAGTGTCATCCTTAGAAGTAATTCTGAGATGTTTTATGAACACCACTTTGGGTTACAATTAAAGGGTGTTGAATTAAGGCCCATTTTTAAATTTGAGCAAATCAGAAACTCAAGTGGTGTCACTTTCTTACGAGTTCATTAACTTGGGTTTTACATTTTAGATGTTTCATGGCTGACACTCGCTCTGTGGCAGGAAGAGTACGGTAAGAGACCATAATGGAGTGGTTTAGATTTTCTCGGTAGGTGAATGGATCTGAAACTGCTTCTTCTGCATATTTCAGGCAGTTAACTCAAGGCGCCTCATAAATGCCGGTCTGGATAATGATGGTTGAGCACGCTCTCATCAGGTGGAGACATTGCGTGGACTTAGTCTTTCGCCTCAGTTTGCTTTCAGGTTTAGAGTGTAACCGCGGTCTCCGTGATGGAGTGGTCCTGACACGGCGCACCCAGGAGCTCAGGTGCTTTTGGTCAATGAGCCGTCAAGAGTCCAGCTTCTCCAGGATCTGCAATGAACTGTTTTAAATAAGCTGCTGAATACGTTTAGGCAACGGGTGTCTTTCCCTTTTACTGTAGCCGGTTTCCACGTTTGATCGCACGGGCATTAATAGCGCGACTCCTCCGCCTCGATGGTATTAGATTCCCAGGTGGCGAGCGCACGCACTCTGAGACGGGCAGCGTTCACGACATGACGGCAGGTTGAGAGAAATGCGCCCGAGATAAAAGTGCTACTCTGGGGCCCGTAGATCGACTTGAAAAAAGGGATTTGTTCTCAAAGCGTGCTGCGGATCTGTAAAACGCTGCTCTGTAACTAATTTAGTGCCGTCTTGCTAACCCTCAACTTGTCATCAGTGACTTCTCAAGAACTGCTGTTCCTGATTTCTAAACTTCCCCCCCCTCCCTCATACCCCCCCCCCACGTGCATCATAAGTTATAAGGAATCCCACAGCTTCTTAAGATAAATAAACAGTGCAGAGAACCTTTGACGATTTGTTATTATAAGCAGGGAGTTGATGTACTAAGTGCTGGAAAGAGAGGTCTCCGGGAAAATGAACTTGTTAGTTTGCCAAACATGCATCACTTTCTGACAGCGGATAGATTGTCACGTTCAAAACAACCTGATTTTTGGGTGGTGTTTTCTGATTTAAATGTCAGTTTTGGAGTAAAAAAAAAAGTGTTGCATGAATGTGCTTTTGATGTAGACATTATGAAGACTGGTTGCATCGCGACTTGTAGCCTAAAACTGTTTGAGTGTCAGTATTTTTATTTTTCTTATTTTGGATCTGGATGAATGAAGGGGACAAAAACCAGCAATGCAGACACATAAAATAAACGTTATATGGAGAGTCCAAACTGAATTCCCATAAGTTATGTTTATCCTACAAAGTAATATAATAAAATTAATGTCAGGTTAGCCAATTAGTGAATAGAAAAGTTTATAAATACCGAAAGTAAAGTTTTAAACATATAATTCTTTCACATGAATCTGTTTACATAATTACAAGAGCATGATGTCCTGTGCTTAGGCTCATGCTATTGTTAACTGGAGCATAGATACTTTTTCATTGATTATGACAATAATGCTCAATGATTTAAGTGTATAAACATGTAGGCCATTAAACTGCGTGTGCTTTTTGTCATTTGTACACCTCCAGTTTTCGGTACATGTTTATTGCACGGTACACCAGCTGCTGCTGTTGCCTGGCTGGTATTCAAAAGTCTCAAAAGGTCAGAGGTGGTTAAAGGGGAGTCCAACAGGCTAAGGTCCCGTGTACAGGCCTGTGACACAGGAAACACATGCTAGGATTGGAGCTGTTATTGACACAAATAAAACATGATGCACGCCTTAGACCAGCGCAGGAACGTGATAACGATGCAGGACGAAGGCCAGGCATAAACCAGATGATTAGCAGCACAGGTCAGCACAGGGAAATGCAGGGCATACTCTATATGAGACTCACCAATTAGGGAAACGTAAGCAAGAGCCAATCTGTGATGAGCCGAGGCTGAAGACCACTAGGCCTGGTTCTCCCTTTGCTTGCCTGTACGGAAATATAACCAGGCAGAAGGTTGCTGTTTTATGTGGGCTTAGCCTATTTACCTCCTCTGTCTCTGCCTCTAGACCCAGGTCAGCTACTAGCAGCACTGGAGGCTTGCAGACACCACTTACTGTTTCACCTCGCCCCATACACCAAGGAGCACGGCCTCGCGCTGCCCAAGAGTGCTGGGAGGTGCCATCGCTTGGCTTTCTGCTTGCTTTAATGTGCTCTGGTCCGGATATCTGGTCATCATTTATAACAACTGAATGGACCACAGAAAATACGACGCATCCTTTTCTTCATTAAATAAATGATGCTCCATCATTATCTCTTCATTGTAACAAATTGGACATTTTCAAAGAGATATTGAAATGAAAGCCCCTTTGCTGCAATTAAATGAAGGTTGCAAAAAACATGAAACCAAATCTTAAATGCAGGAATCCTGTAACCAAAAAAAAAAAATCACTAAAATTAACTGGGACTCTTTGAGTGAACAGCCGTATATAATTAAGAATTGTACTGATTACTTAATGTCCTAATATATGTTTCATTATCTATTTAGATATTTTTGACCATCGGAATAATTCAGCAGTAAACATTTGCTCTGTAGTGAGGAGCAAGAAAACCGCACTTTGCACATTAAAGGATCAAGTCAAAAAGCCGTCGGCTGTGAAATGTCCCACTGTTCACCAATCTCCTATTTGAGTAAAGTGCAGTAAAGAGCAAACAACTGTTTTCAGTAGACTTTGTGATCAATGTTCCATAAAAGTGACTTTACGGGTAGAAAATCAATTGGTACATTCTGTGGGAAGGTATTTGTAGCCAAAACATAACAGGCTAACACTGGGTATGAAGAAGCTAATGTGTAACATATCTGAAATACATAAATGTATAACTAAACAAAACTTTGTGTCTTATTTTCAATAAAAAAAAATGCAGTGAATCGTTTGTGATTTTGCCTTCAGCAGAAATGTTGATTTAAATCCTTTTGGAGTTTGTTATTGATTGATTCACTCGCTGATCAGTTAGCTCTAATAATTACATTTTACACTTAATCTCAGCCTGTTGCAGCTGTAAAATTTTTAAATGATTGTAAAGAAGCAGTTTGCTCTTCACGGCTGATCTCAGGAAGTGACCCTGCTGTGTGCTTCTCCACCCTCGCTTGTCATGCCTCCCGAGTTGGTCACACCACCAAACCGCAGCGTTGCGACAGAATGCTGCTGTGTGCAAACCACGAGTGGTGTGTCTGCTAGACTTTGGCTGAGCATTTTTACTGCTAGTGGTGTGTGTGTGGTGTGTCTGTGTGTGTTTGTGTGTGTGTGTGTGTGTGTGTGTGTGTGTGTGTGTGTGTGTGTGTTTGTATATGGGGCACAAAGAGGAACCGTAACATGTCCTGCCTATCCCCACGGAACTGCAGTAGCGTCCACCCACCTCCCCTTTGTAAGCTGAATTTGAACTTAATATTCCATGAAATAAGGTGGCCCATCAAACCATTGTAATCGCATCAGGTTAATAGAAGTAAAATTGTCCCTACTCTTTACCTTTCTTTCTTTTTCTTTTTCTTTCTTTCTTTCTTTCTTTCTTTCACTTAGTAGGACATGTCATTTTCTTCCCTTCAAGCTAAATTCCTAATTCCTGTCTTTTCTCCTGGTGCAGACGGACTGCAAGAATGCAGTCTGAGTGGCTGACGCAGGTCCTTTTCAGAATGGGGATGACAGCTTTTCAAATCTTAATAGGTTGTAGAATTCTGAGCAGCACTGGTTATTTTGCCTACACACACATGCACATACACACACACACACACACACACACACACTGTCACTGTGGAGATGCCAGCTGTTGGCTGTCTCTGGGTGTTGAACCCACAGCATTGCACCTGCCAGCATGCTCTGACCAGGAAATTGGAGGACCCATGTGGTGTTACTAGCAGTCTGTGCTTGTTGAGACCTTGATGGGCTGGTAGATCTGGTCCAGCCATCGGTTAGGGGTGAAGTTTGTATAAATGATATTTCATGCTTTTGCCCTTGTCAGAGAACAAAGAGTTTATACATTAAACTTTACCTGCAAACAGGCAACAATACCCTGTGTTCTTACTCTACTGTAAACCCAACCTGTGGAGTGGCCCCTTTGCAATAAAACAGAAATGTAATGTATGGATGATTCAGTCTGTGAAGTAATAAAAATGTAATTTAATAAATCACATTTTCAAAAATTATATGTTTCTACAGGATATATTGAATAGTAAGTTCTAATAACTGTAATCCATTGAGGTTATCTCAGTTGCCATTGAGGTTATCTCGGTTCTTAGACTTCCATTTTTACAAAGTCACCACAGTACATATGATTCTGCGAACACCCTGCCCCTCCTTCATTTTCTTTTATTGTATTTTGTGTTTTCAGCAAAGAAAGGTTTGGTTAGCTTCTTTTATTCATAAATGTAATTTAACATTAATATGGCTCGGTTTTGGTAATGCTGTGGATCTTTTTGCCGGTGTGCCACAATGTGATGTTGCGCCTTGACTATAACTTCCTGCAAAGTAGCAGATAAAGACCAATATAGAAAATTACCAAAGTTAAATTTGTGGGGGAAATGTGCTGCAGTCTAAGGTTTTTAATAGATGAATAGTAACTGTTGCCCTGTTGTGAGGAAATTTTAAAACAATTGCAAACACATTTTAGGTGACAATTGGGAATAATTTTGCAATGGGTTTTATGTGATTGCCATTGTTTTTGTATGGTGGTGAGCTGGTGTTTGACAAACTGGTGGAAATTTGAGAAGAAACTTATTGGCTGGCTGATTATTTTGAGGTGGGGTTTTGAGAACTTGGGAAAGCAGCTGATTGGCTGACTGATTAAACTAAGGTGGGAGTGTCATATCAAACCCTGCCTTATATCTGACTGCAGCTCTTTGACTGAACAAAACCAACTGTTTATTTTTCAGGCCCAGGCTGCTGTGCATTAAATGTACAATTTAATCAACACCTGACACACATAAACCACTGCACTATAAACATGTGACTATAATTTTCCTGGATGAGGAGACAATGTCACTGTACAACCAGTTAATGTACAATACCAACCCTTCAGACAGGACAAAATTTTGTTCAAGAAATACATGTAATTTCTATTTCTTACACTTAAACTGTTTTTTTATGGAAACAACAGGACTGACGTGATGACATTAGGTTTAGCCTTAAAGACGCATTGCTTATAATAATCAGATATACTCAGTCAGATACACTCAACATGAGAAGGTGCACCACAAAACTACCATGTTTTTAACAAGTAACACTATAATTTTTTGTGTGCATATGTGTTACTCCACCGTTGAAGAAGGACTCGGCCATTATTTGTAAACCTTCCATACTGCATGGTTAGTGCTGCGACCAAGTTGTGTTTACAAATTACTTTAAAACATGAATAAAATCCAAAGCAGTTTATGATGACCTTAAATAGCTGTGGTTTAAGCACATGGCACCGATTGTGCAGTGTGTGCAGTGATGTAAATGGAGAAGGCTGGATCTGCGGAGTGCTGGCCGGCCTCCTCATCGCGGAGTTCCTGCAGCTCACCAGCTGCTTGGTGAGGAACAGGGAGGTACACAGCAGGACCCACTGAGCTGCACACCTGGATCCTGGGACTACGTTTCTGGGCTGACTCTCCTGATATGGTGCTCACTGCAAGGCTGGTCGACTTCAGGGCTTGTTTACAGCACTTCATGAGACACTTATGGTGAGGTGAGCTGCCTGTCACAGGAGTTCAGATTCAAACTTATGCTTTTAATCTTTTAATAGACGGCTTTTGGCAAGCAGATATGTACATTGTTTAATCTTGTACACTTTTGTAAATTACAGAAAGTTATGCTTAACATTGTCCTGTGCCTTATGCCCTGGGCTGTCTGGGACAGGCTCCAGGTCACCTGCAGCCCTGAACAGGATGAGCGGTTGGATAATGGATGGATGGATAGATGGATGGATGGATGGATTTTCAATAGTTTGCGTTACCACCTAAAGCAAGAAATTTCAAGTATGAGATATTTATTCCTGTTTTGGTTCCTAAAATGTCTGTTGCCTGCCTCACAATGTGCGGTGACACAAAAGACGAAACGGACGCATTTAGAAATGCTGAGAGGAGCTAAATCTGACTCGGATAAAAACAGAACCAATTAGCATTTTAGCATATGCTTCTGTGTTAAACTCTCTGATACTGACACGGCAGGCAGCGTAGCTCCCAGGCAGCTGACACAAGGGCATGCTGCTGGCATCTTACAGCGCCAAGGCAAAACGTTTCATCCCTGTTGTCTTGAGTTTGGCTGAGTTGCACATGTGTTCTGTGGAGTGACATCAGGAGATCCTCTCTGTTTGTAACATACGTCAGGTTAATGGACAGTGAACACTTACCCCAGCAGGCTTGTGGGTTTGTGGGTTAGGAAAAACACTTTTTTAAAAGAAAAAAAGCAAAGCTGACTTATTTCCTTTACTTTTGCCTCATACCTGTGTGTGATAGACGGGTGGCGAGGAACACCTAGCTGTGGCTGCAGAGCCGGCAGGACAAAGGGTGAGAGTTGACTGGGGGAGGGGGGGTGATTTATAGTGGGGCTAGGGAGCAGGGCCCTGGAGGGGCAAAGGCACTGCTTCAAATCGAGATTGCTGGTGGCCCCCAGCGTGATTCGCGACCCAAAGCTGAGACGCCTTGTGATTTATCTCTCCTACAATCCTCTCATCTTCGTAATGTTCAGACTCCTGGCCGCTCATTCTGCAGGCTGCTTCATGGAGGCTTCACAACGAAGGGAAACCCCCTTCCACCCACAAAATGCACACACAAATGCTCTTTCGCTTGGTCACACACACACACACACACACACACACACACACACACACACACACATACGCACATATACACACACACACACACACGTGTGCAGCACTACGTCTGCCCCTTGAGTTTGGAGATGTATAGATGAGAAACAGTAATAATGAGGCATACAGGGGGTTGAACACCTTGTCATTGTAGGTTTGTTCCTGGATTTGTGACCCTACCATGGTACAGATGTACTCAGCAGCCCATAAGCATTGGGCTCTGAGCTTGTGTGATCTGTGTGATCATACCCCCCCACGTGTATGCATGTACACACACACACACACACACACACACACACACACACGTTTCTGGTGGGACTGGATCAGATAATGAGGGAGAATCTCCTCAGCTGAGTGGACACCATGTCAGAAGAAGAACCTGCAGAATCAGCTGAACAGCTTCATCTGTCCACTGTGTGTGTGTGTGTGTGTGTGTGTGTGTGTGTGTGTGTGTGTGTGTGCATGCGTGTGTGTGTGTGTGTAGGAGTGCCTAGCCTGGCTTTAACATAACTCCATGCTTGGACTCGCTGCAGAGATTTCCTTTGCTGCACTGTCCTAGGGGAGGAGATTTAGAGTGATTTTCAGTGCTGTTATACCTGCCAGTGTTTTACTGGAAGAGTTTCCCTTCTGTTCCACTCATGTCTTCATGTTGAAGCTCTGGTGCCTAAAGCTGTCTCTCATCCCCCTCCACTCCCCTCCCCCAAACTTCCATTCATCCACTCTGAGTGGACTGTGCAGAGCCTTTACAACCTGGCTCTGACGGAAGGTGATAATTGGTCCCAGGCTCTGATGCGCTGACCCCTTGTGGTCAGGGGCTGTCGGTACGCTGGCTGCAAGGTGAAAATGAGAGCTGCACAGTGGGGAGGTGGGGAGGGGGGGTGATGCTGGTTGAATCTCTGTTTTCATCTGTCTACCACTACCCTCCATTTTACCACCCACCTCCTTTTTGAATCAAAATATCTGTTTGTCTCCCACTGCCAGTATGCCCTGTCTTGTCGAACAATATTACAGTTAATGGAATTTAAATGTATTATTGTGGATGGAGAAGGCGTATATACCCTTAAAGTTTCAAATTCTGTTTAAAAAGGCCACGATCGATGATAACCTATAATGACAGATTATGTATTTTCTTTTGGCATCACAAGTCCACTCTAGACATGATAGCTATTCTCCCAGAGAGAATTGGCGTAATTAAATGCCATTGTTAGTATTGTGCAGCAACATTGCTGAATGTGTACTGCTACCGGGAACGTGTTAGCAAAGGGTGCTCTGCAGTTCTGTACACTGAGAATCAGTCGATACTAATTTCAGCCAATTGGTTACCACGACTTACCTGTATATTCTGCTAACGTGGCCCTCTGACCTTGAGCTTGTGACCTCTTCCTTTAACAAGGAACAGTGTCTCTTTGCTGCTGATCTGCAAAAATATAGCTGTGGAACCCACAGTCTTTGTATACCATAGTTACAAGTCTTGATTGCACAGTCTGATGTTTCCAGAAGATTATGTTCTGCTCTGGTACCAGTGAATACTTTTTCATGGGGAGAAAAAGTTTGTTAACAGCTGACATACTAATTAACATTATGTTTGACTTTAGCTTGTTTTAAGGAGAGTGGTCTGTATAGCGCTGATGCTTTCTAACTTTCAGTTTCCCTTCCCTTGTTAGCACTGTGGAGAACTAAGGAGTAGTTGTGTGACAACAATATCATATTCATTGGCAATGATATCATCCTGTCACCTTATCTTCAGCAAACTAGCACATAAGGAGCTAAACTCAACATTTCCTGCTGTTTATTCCCATTATAAAATTCAGTTCATTTCAGTTTTAAACTGAAAATCAGACAATAGCGTAATCTCAGTGAAGATCTCCCTTCAAAGACGACGTTTGAAACGGTCTTCACAAAGAAACAGGGTAAAGTGGTCAGAGGCACGTTGACTGAAATTTGAGTTTAGCATAACTGCACTGTTGCTGTCCGAGTGTCCGTTTTTGATTCTTTTCAAAGTGGAATAGGTGCCAGTGTTCCATGTTCATATCAGTATCAGGGACAGAAAGGAGCCCCTCCCTTATGGTTACATGGTGAGTCTTGGGCAGAGACTTTGGCGAATAATGAGGGATATAGGCCTAGCTAATGCAGACCTGGTAAGACATACAGGGAGGCTAGAATGTGAGCAATACAGCCTCCTTTTGGAAGGGATACAGCTGAGGTGGGGAGGTAGCCCTGTGTTTTTCATGGTATGGATGTGCTTCAGCCATCTTGAATCACGTGTTCACCTCTGGATGAGGAACGTGCCAGCGCTGGAGTGTCCCCGCCTGTGATGCATTGTGTTCAGACGATAACCTGGGGTGGGCTCTGCTCTGTCATAACGAGAGCTTCACAGACATGTGCTGAGGTGTTCTGCCCATGTCCCTCCTTAAGAAGTCATGAAAGGGTGCCGAGGCCCTCGGGTGCAGACATGTCCATCATTGCCCTCCCTTTCAGGGGCCACCGGTCACCCCAGCGCCGGTTAGTACAAACGAGCACGGCAGAGGTGGATGTAACTGAACAAGTCCCTTTTGGCAAGCTCTCCGGTTCTGCGTGGCAAAAAAAGGCTGACCTTTGAAGCTGAGGTTTAAAAAGCCCAGAGCTGTCAGTATAAAGGAAAGGTACAGATGAACGCATTAGGAGGGATGTGTCACAAGCATTTCCTTACACGGAGCAGGGGGCCTCGGTAAGGCTGGGGAGGGGCTTTCAGCATCCTGTAAGCGAGAGTTGCCTATAGCGGCAGGGTTTGCCCTGTCACTTCATGTCCACGGCTGTTGTAATTCTTTTAAGGGCCATGCTCTTTTTCTCCCTGTTATTGTCAACTGTGTGTAGTTGTGAGGGACATCAGCCTAATTTAAATCCAGAGCTCTGTTTTTCAACTTGGATGCTTAACTTTTGGGAACGGAGAAGGGCAGACCCCCTATGTCCGGATAACTGCCCGACAGAGTCAGTGAGCCGCCAGCTTGTAGAGCATTTTTATGAATTTACCCTAATAAAACAGGCCATGCAGCAGAACTGCTTGGAGCCTTTACTCGTCACTCTGGGACTGGAATGATCATGGAGGATGAGGAGAAGACATTACTCTCCTATTCCTGTCGTTTTCCTTGATTGTTAGTTCACAAGGGCAGTGGGCTTCCTTTTAAGAGTGCTGTGTACGTTGCTGTAGAGGCCAACTCGATGGTTCTCAGTGCCCTCCTGTCTGGACTGATGGATTGTCCACAGATGGCAGGCTGGGTTCCTGAGGCAGCAGAACCTCTCAGCCCAGCACACCCTCCTTGTCAGATTCCCTTCCCCTAAGTGTGCCCGGCTTGTCGGTGACGTTGATGCTTAAGGATCCGAACCCTGGTCCCGTCACGAGCAACAAAGGATTTTCTCCTTTCCCTGAGGACCTAAATTGTACATTTTTAAAAACCAAAAGCTGACAAATGAGTTCAAAGTCCTTCTCCATCACAGGCAGACACGGGGGGAGTCCTCAAATGTCTCACGTCATGGGAGACGCACGTTAGCTGAGCAACAGAGTACCCCAAATTCTCCCTGACACCGGAGTGTGCTGCGCGAGGGGGAGGGGGTCCCCACAGCCATACATATTTATAACCAGGGTGGAATGTCATATTTACCTGTCAAGGTCCTGGTTTGGATGAACTGTGATCAGGTGTGCCACTGAAGCACCACCCCCCTCAGTGCGCGCACTCACACACACACACACACACACACACACACACATCACCACTCTGAACAGCTCCGTCGAAAGCAGTCAACAAAACCATTCAGCAGTAAATCATTTGATTTCCCCTTTTCCTCTTGCCGCTATTTATTCTAATGTTTCTCTGGCATTACAGTGTTAGCCGATAATGAATTCTGTTAAATTAAAGATTTTATTGTTGCGCTGTCATTGTTGCCTTTGATCAGGATGCCAATTACGGGTTGTAATTTTTTTTTGAAGGTTGCACAAAAGAAAGTTTCTCCGGAGTGAAGAGAACTGACACACTGATGACAGATTCTTACTTTTTTTGTTTCATCATTACCGCTGTACGCTATCTGCATTTTTAAAACAGCCCCCCCCCCCCATCCATTTATTTCTTAAAAAATTCTGTTGACTCAATTGGAAATGTCAGGCAGGAATATTTAACCTGAATAGAAGTGTGTTGACTTCTCTTATGAGGAATGACAGACGAGGACACAATCTGTCTTCATCTGCAGAATGCACAGAGACAAGTGCACCTCTCTCTAACTAGTGCATAGGTCTAAAAATAAGTAAATAAAACAAACTAACATGTTGGGGGGGGGGGGTGGATGAGGGGAGAGGGGGCTGCTTTTTTCATAAACAATATATGAAGTGCTTTTTGCAAGTCAAATCCTTAAAGGCTCACGGCCGACTGTCCTCATGCCTTTTAAAGGAGCAACATAGCACGCACAGGAGATGGGGGGGGGCGACAGCTGGGATGGCAAAGTATTAATAAATAGAAAACGATGCATTAAGGAGATAACTGCTGACACGAAAATGGCCACTCGCTCCCTCTCCAGTCTTCCTTTTCGTCTACTCACCCCCCCCCGAAGTTTCAGACTAGAACTTTCTCCCTGAAGTCGCTTCGAGAACTTTCTGACCTGGCCAAATGGCTGTTAACCCAGGGCTCTTCTGTTAACCCAGGGCTCTTCTGTTAACCCAGGGCTCTTCTGTTCGTTCAGGCTGCCCTGTGCAGCTCATCAGTGCATCACTGTGAGACACAAGTCAGGGTATGTTTTTCTCCTCCCCTTGTAACTGTCATTGTGAAAATGCCATGCCAACACAAGAGGCTGAAGTTGAAGTGTGGCTCCTTTGTGAGGCCCTCCTTATACTGTGCACCTGAGGACTGCCCCTTCTCACCCTACTCTTCACCTGGTGACCTCTGCACGCCTGTGTTAGACGTGCTCTTCCCTTTGTTCTTATTTCACCAATATTGCTACACACTTTTAAAAGTCCTCACAAATCAATACAGACCTTAAACGCCTGTAAAACAAGACTAATTTGGGAATTTGGAACAATGCAGATGTTTGTTTTTTTTGTTGCTGGTTTTGTGAAGTCTCGCCACTTTAGTAGGTGTGCTGTATTTTCATAAAGAAAAGCCTGCTGTTCTCTGCCATTTTTTCTATGGTTATTGAAAGGGAACTAAATTACTTTTCTCACTCAACGGACTGGTCACAGTTCCAGCGTCAACATGTCACACCACAAGTGAAATAAGCTCTTTAATGAATGTTCTGTCTGCTCTCGGCCACGTCCAACAGCAGTTGCCACATCACAGATTGGAGGTAATAACTTTCATTGGGCAGGTGCTCTCATTCTGAAGGTGCCCCCAAACCCAAAGACTCCCTGCACTGGGTCAGTGTTGCGGGCCGTCTGAGCCAGATTCACTGCCCTCTGTCTAGGGGTGGAGCTTGAACTTTTACAATAGACTGACCAAGCAGAACCCAGTTTTTTTAGTTGCAGCAATTTCTGGTGTTATACAAATAACAAGAAAAATAATGACAAGAGTATGATAGGTACAGGAATAGTCACATTTCTAGGTGGGGTGGCACTCCTTGATTCCACCACTGCATCTGCCCCCCCCCCTCCACACAATATCCAGGGTCACACCCCTTTCGTCAACTCTGTCACAGGGTCTCTTGGCACCGTCCGCCTGGCCCTGTTTATCACCATTACTGAATTTTTAACCCCCCCCCACCCAAACCGTGAGCAGCACAGCGCAGAAAGGGAAGAGGGACAGGAGACGCGGGAAGAACAAAAACGCAGCGTGGCAGAGGAGGCGTGAGCCAACTGTGAAGTGGCGTCCGCGCGCTCATTGATAGATTGGCAAAGCAGTTTGTTCTGCCAAATTTAACAATGATATATCATTATCACAACTTTGGGGAGATCCATAAAATCAATGAGGCAGCAGGTTGGCTGAGATTAGTATTACTTAGTCGGCTAGAGGGTGTCAAAGTGTGGGAGTATGGATTGAGTCGCAGGTTGGATCAATGGCGTTTGTAGACACTGAGCTCAGTAACAAGCCTTTCCTTGAATGGTGATGAAAGGAAAGAACTAGTTGTGAGAAGCAAATTTGCTAGAAGAGCTAATATCTTGTACGGCTGTCCTAACCCAGCTTGTGTGCATGTCAGCTGTGGGAGTCTGAGAATGGGGGGGTTGTGGGGGGTGCTGAGGATAACAGAGAGCATTCCTAGCTGAACTGAACCAAGCATAGATCGTGTGATTTATCCCCATGTGCAGTCCTTATTGAAAGTAAGTTGATTTTTAGTAGTTCAGATTCCAGTGTCACTCCCCTCTTTGTGCGTCCCTTTTGCATCACTGTGCATAATTTGAAACTTGTATGTGGACTGTGGCATGTATGTATGGTAATTGTGTCAGCTAGTGAAAGAGAACTGTACAGAAGGCATCGGTTACATTTTGCCACAGTTACAATTAAAAGCATCCCATCATTCAGGAGGCTGACAGGAACTCTGTTTAAAAGTGCTGATGTTTGGGGGGAATAAAATCCCATTGTCGACATGATAGGCAGCAAAGGGCAAACAAGCCTTCCCCGCAGCATTGTGGACACATTCTGCATGTAATGGTGCCTTAACTGGACCATGCAATTCTGTCAATTAAAAGTTGACCTTCCTGTGTGAAGCATTGAGAAGGTGGCAAAAGACACCAGTCACAGGTGAAGAAGGGAGGTTCTGTCACACCTGTGTGGCTCTGTATCTCAGTCCAATGCTGCTCAAGTTGCTGGCTGCGAACTCTGGCCACTTTTCTGTGTTGAAGCAGACCCTAAAGAGAAGTACACACACTTGTGGAAAGAGTGCAGACACCACAGAGATTTGTGTGGCACTTAAGTAGAACCAGCAGCCCTGGAGCTGTAACGTAACAATACTCTTTTCTGATCCACCATGCAGCCATGTTACTACCTTGTTCTTCGTAATGCAATAATAACTATGAGAATGTCTAATCTGAGAATTGTAAAATCAGAATTTCTGAATAGAATATGTCTTTGCCTCAACAAACATATCTAAAAAAGAACTAAAAAAGTCAGGTTTCGTTTTTTGTGCATTTTGTGTGTAATTTGTTGGAATAGGTGGGTGCAATGGAAAGAAAAACCCAACATTGGTTCGATAAAACGTAGGTAGAGGCTTCTGGGCCGCGTGTGCTCGCGGAGCGTGAGTGCCGGGGCTTGTGTTTCGCGGCGCTCGGGCGTCTGCACGAACGGGTTGGCTCAGCATACGCCGGGGCAGAGCGGCACGTCTAGACCAATACACACTCCATACTTGGGCGCTCCCAGAGGCCCAGAGCTTGAACAGGCCAGCACAGGAGGCAGCCTTCCGGGGAAAAACAGAGCATAAGCACTTTGAGCAAAATGGCTGCAGACGGACATATTTAAGAACACCAAGCAAAGATGAAGCGATTGGAGAATGATAACGAATGATGGAGAGATTTTGCGTGAGGTTCTGACGGAGGTTCAGTGGAAAAGTGTGAAAGGAAGATTTGAAGAAAATAGCGAAAGACAGAGGAGGTGGGGGAAATATTAAAAAGGCAGATTTGAGGGAGATTGTGAAAGATAGGGAGATCTGAGAAAAATAGCAAAAGACGGAAGAGATTTGGAGGGGAAAAATAAAAGGCAATAAGAGGCAGGAGAGAGGATTTTGTAAAAGAATAAAAGGGGAAAGGGTTTTGATGAGAGCCCTAACAACTTTAAATGGGAGCTTGTCTTTCAGTCACTCTGTTTTGCCAGAGATGAGAGATAGAAAAAGAAAAGAAAGAGGCGTAATTAACAAGCTTAACGAGTTTGTGGGTCTTTTGTAAGCAGAGAAGGTTTTTAAAAAGAAGAGAGTTTTTTAAGGTGGTAAATCTTCTCTTTCAATGCAACCGAAAGAACTTTTTCATGGCGCAGTTATCACAGCATGTCAAATTGCTCCGGCTTGAGAAATAATTTGGATTTTTTTTTTCTTCCAGAGAGTGACGAAACAAAAGGCACCCCCCTGGTCTAATTTGCCTTGCTAGGGTCCCTCCGGGTGGGGGGTCCGCATGGACATAGAGGACCCCATCTCTGGGCTAGGAAATTGGGGGGGGGGGGCGTGATAGACCCTGCTAGCAATTTCACCCAAAATGCTGCAATTGTCCCAGAGATTGAACAGAGCAGAGCAGAAACACTCATTTTCCTCTGCTTTCATTATCTCTCCTGTATTTACTTATCTTTGTCTCAAAAGGAAAAAAATCAAAGTGTTTAAAGGCCCCTTTCATGTCGAGAAAGGTTTTTAACAGCACATGGGACTCCGACATGGTTATGTTAAACCAGAGGATGGTTATGTTATGAAGTGAGGATGAATAGCAAATGAGTCCCTTTCCGCCTTTCATTGGAATTATACACCAAATTAGATCCTTGATTTCTTCAAATTACATTTCCCAATGGCCCTGCATAATGCTTTTTTTTGGCTGAGATATGCAATTTTGAGGTATCAAATTAACACATATGCTACCTGTCTTATGTTAAGAAAATTACACCACTGGCAATAGGGGGACCATTAAACTGCTTCTCCATGTTGTGGTGCGCCGCTGGATCTTCCTGCTCTTCAAGTATAAATTCTACTCCAGATGATGTACCATCAATGAAAGGTAATGTGACAAGAACTAATAAAGCACAGCTTGTTATGCTGGGTTTACATTTTAGGGAGGGGAGAAAAACAAGTTTACAAGCAATATATTTGCTTTTCCCTGTTTACCATTAAATAAACTTAATTCCCATTGTCTGTGCGTATGAAAGCAGTTGCTGAAAATAGAGTTTGCTGGCCTTCCTCTGTCTTTACAGCCATAACCAAAGCTATGAGCTATATTTGTTTTGCTTGCATATAATCATGTAGGCATTCATTTTGTTGCTGTGCTTACCATATACCATCTCTGCAGTGTGTACTGTATTTACAGTAGGCTGGTCATTGCTGCTGCTGTCTGGTATCGTGGCAGATGGGTGGCACATCAGGGTGATGTCCAGAAATTACACTTTTGGTTTACGCTGTGGATATCCAAATTAGAAGTGTAGAGTCAGGAGAGTTCTCTTTCAGGCCATTTTTGCCATGCCCTGTGCCATATTGGGGTACTGTGGCAGAGCCGTATCTGTTTCCCTGCTTCTCATCTGAACAGGATGCTTCTGTTAAGATGACAACTGTTTCTTAACGGCGGTGAAGCTATGGGTGAGCTTAGGTACTCCTGTCCGGAAATGTCATTTTGATATGCGCTTAAAAGAAAATGTAGCCTAATTACATTTATTGTACAATTTTACAGTGTTTTCAGAAAATATTAAAATATTTTTTAATATTTACCACAAGTAAGACCCATAACATACCAAAATTTACTTCTCGTAGCATAGTTCCATAGCTTCACACAGGTCACTTTTTTTCTAAGTGTCATTTGCCTTGCTTCACGGGTTTATATAGGTCTTAATGCCCTGCCTTATCCCACGTTTTTTTTGGCTTGCATGTTTTGTATTATTAGTGCAAAATTGCAAATAGACATTATGATGAGATCATATGTCTTCAGTAGTAAACCCAATTGCATCAGACTGATTATGTATCTTAATATGTATGAAAGATGTACATAAAAGGCAATAAGATGTTGGAGAGATTGTGCCAAGTTTTCTTGGCAGCCCCCCTCCCCCCCAAAAAAGGATGACTTTGCTAAGCACTGGATATTGATTTCATTGGACAGCATTATTTCTAACTCTACTACTTATTATTGAGAAACAGAAATGTTACTTATAGCTGCTAAATAACGTATGCTTCACTTCATAAGAGAATATGTAGTTATAGGAGAATAGAAGAAGAATTTGTTGCACATTCATTTACAAGTTAAATGAAAAGCTATGCTTTGAAATTTCTGTTAAGTTTGGATTTCAGAAAACGGGGTGTTACCAATTCAAGACAAGTTCAAATTCTTTCATAAAAAAAAACTAATATTTATTGATTGTTTGGTGTAAGGGTTAGATATAAATAAAATCTAATAAAGACATAGTGCAAACAACAAAGACATGCATAAACACAAAAATTATAAGTAACTAACACTAATGTTTTTTGTGTGTGTGGACTTCATAGTTACTGTGGTATTTGCTGATAGTTTCTCCTTTCCCCATCACACAGTATGATGCTCAGGGCTACTTGTTACCCAACTAGGTTGGATTGATGAGCTCTGGAACAAACTGGGTTGAATTTGTTATTAGTATGGCGTGGCTTTGGCACAATTTTGCATGCAAGGTGTGGTTTTTAGCAGAGTTAGGGGAAAAATGAGTGTACAGTACAGCGTAGCATTGCTTCTCCCCTCCTTCCAAGTCCCACCCACCCTCTATAACCCAGGCCCACCCACTGGACAATTTCTGGCCCTGCCCCTAGTTCAGAGGCTCATACATTTCAGGCAGAGAGGAACATTACTAATCAAGGGACCACGTCTGTGACAAGACAACAGGTTCCAACTGCAAATGTATCAGGGCTTTTGCACTGACAGCTTTTATGGAAGTGTTCTGCCTCATAAGTGTATTGTGAAAATGCCAGAAATGCAGGACTGTCAGCTAGTAAGTTTCATAAACTGTTTACCATGGATGTCTCTGCTCTTAAAAACTACACATCTGAATTAGACAAAAAGACAATGAATGCATGTGGTGTCCGTGCCAGTTTGGGGTTCATCTTTATTAACCCAATTTATTTTTTGTTAAAATAGGATGGCAGTGCATTGTTCCATACCCTGTTGCACTAATCTAAGGCCAAATTGTGTCACTTCACCAACACTATGCTCGTTCTCTACAGCTAGTACGAGAGCAGTTTTCTTCATCATTACACACACAAAAGTCACTTTCAGTGTCTGAAGAAAATAGATCAGAATTAAATTCTGTTTAAAAAGGCAGACCTTGAAGTTAAATGATGTTCTGCGCTTTGAATCAAGCTGCCCATTCTGTGAAGAATTGGAGAGGGTTAGTACTGTATGAATAATTCAAAGAAAGAAAGACAGAAAACTAATGAAAGAAAGGAAAACAATTTCAAACAATTTTATCATATAAATGATGGAATAAGGAGCTTCCTTTGTCAGCCTGTGTCTTAGACCGTATGTTAAGAACCACACTGAATTTCGTGGCTTTAATTTAGGTGTTTTATACTTTGTACATTTATAATGTCTGGCTACTTTTCCAGAGATACTTCACTTAGCGTTTGTGCTTCACTTTATACCTCGTTAACTGTGTACGTAGTCCCAAGAAGAAGGGTTCAAATGAAAACCTCATTGGGGGGGTACTCTTGCATATCTCACCAGTCAGAAGCAGTCCTGGGCACTCATGAACATACAAAAATGGATCCCGGCTATGAAAACAGCAGCTCCTGGTTCCCTGATGTAGGGAATAGAAGTTTCAGCGTCATTTCAAAGAGGCCCCTCTCGTCCACAGCCTCAAACACCCGTTTCAGTGCGATTTCATTTCTCTTCTCTTCAAACTTAATTACCCATATTTCTCTGAGCTCTGTGGCTGATATGGGGGGGAGAAGATAATTAGTTGGGATATTGAGGAGGGCCCCCCAGAGGCCCCCTGGGCTTGGCAGAGTGAGAAGAGGGAGATGCAGGGAGATGCCATCTTTTCAAATTATACCTGGGGCCGGTACTCCCAGGCAGCTTACGGAGTGCGGAGCTGGTAATTAAATAGTGATGTAACCCCGCGGCTCTGGAGCGCACCTCCCCCGGCCGGGGCAGCGACACAGCCCGCCTTCAGGATTTGTCCTTAATGAAAGGGAAAAGCAGCTCACCTGTCAGGGGGAATGTGCGCCTCAATTGCTTATTTATCTACCTGCCTGCCCAGCACCGGGGGTTGCTCTTGAAGGGCACTGCTGCCACGTGGCCCGCTGGACAGCCCTGCCCTTGGCATGCGTGCACATGCACGCGGCGGCAGGTCTGGTTCTGCAGAGCGAGTGCGTGCGGGTGCATGCTCGGCGGCTTGAGTCAGGCTCTAACTTGCGCTTTGCGCTCTCTTCTCTGAGTGCACATCGCTTTAATTCTCAGATGATTAACCTTGGGCTTTAAAGATCATCACTTTAATTATGAATGAGAAACCTTTTGGAATTTGCTTGTCAATTGTAACAATCCCATTGCATGCTCTCAAAAGATCAACATGTGCCTTAGGGTGTGCAGGCGTTTTCCTCTTGTTGTCCTTTGGTAGGGTCATGCATATGTAACTTTCTTTCCTCTAATATTTCTTTGAGTTAAACAGGAGTTTTAAAATCCCTGACTCACCCATGTCTGTGGGTTTCAGCTCCCTTAAGAACTCCTGCGTTCACTATTGTGTGGATGTTGCTGCTTTTCTCCTGAGTGGAGACATTAGACACAGTATGAAATATCTCTATCAAACGTGCTGTCATGTGGTTAGGTCTAAAGCAGTTTAATTTAACCCATTTAAAATGCACCCCCCGCTCCCACCCCCGCTTTAGTTTTCTAGTTGTCCATCACATGGGTTTACAATGCTGCCATTAGCTGTCATTTTCACTTAACAGCTACAGGCTTTAGAGTTTTTTTAACATTAGCTTGTATTTACTTGTCACATTCTGTTTCGCTGATGTGATGATCCATAAACAAGTGATGTCTACACAAAACTCCACATTTCAATAAAAAATAAAAATTATTTTTCATATTATTATGTTTGTCTGCTTGAATTGACTCGGAGAAGCTGTTTTAGTCCCACTTAACTGTGTCTGGAGGTTAGAAGTGCCAGCGTGTTTCCTTGATCCTTTACAGTCCCTGTCTTGAGTACTTTCTCCAACATGTTCTGACCCACGTCACCCAAATTCCTCCACCTCAGAGTTGGACTGTCTGTGCAGCTGCTGAAAGCTGTAGGTCACACACTGATAGAGAACCATGAGTAAGTCGGTCTTCGGTGCACCTAGCAGGTATACCTACCTGGCTGTCCCACAACTGTGTCTCATTGCCACTGCTGGCTTTACGCGGGGTGGCCTCTCCGTATACTCATGTGTGAACACACACGTCTCCCTGTGCACACGTTTATAGGCATTCCCACTGGTGTGTGAACTCATAAGCGTGCCCATCTGCTTTCAGATGTCTGTGCACAGGTCTTTATAGATATGTTTGAAAATGTGCATATTTCAAGTTATATTACTCGTAGTCTGCAGATTAGTTTCAGATATACGTCCATCTACATACATAAACATATGCATTAGGCAGAGTGTGTGTGCGTGTGTGTTTGTTTGTGTGTCCGTGTGTATTTGTGTATGTGCAGGCTTGTGCCTGGATGTCTATATGGTTGCCTCAGCCAATTTAAAAGGGGGTATAATCTCTGTTACAGATTTAAAACGTAAATGAGTGCAACAGAGAATTCCAATTAGTATCTATCCCATTACCTATTTCTATCAGTCTAGATTTTCTACTTGTCACTGGCAATCATTTTAAAGCTCAATCACATTCGAATTACAGATGTGTAGTGACAGAGACGTTGTGCTTCCTGGCCTGGAGTCGATGTTCAGCTTGGTGAAGTGTGCTGATGTCTCTGTGTACGTCTGCTTTCCAGAAGCCAAACCGTGTAACACGTTCTGATGTTTGTGCTTAAAGAGTCTTGAAACCAAAGATTTCTCAAATTAAATAACAAATCCATCTGCTGCGAAGATTCCATTTCTTAAATTTCATTCAACCTGGAAGGACCTTTTTGCCAGACTAGAACACACATAAATAAAATGGTGTGGAGTATGTAAAATAGGCGCGGCTGGTTCCCGCAGTGAGTTTGGTATGTGGTTCCCAGTGCTGGGCCCTAGGAGATGCGCTTGTGGTGTAATGTACCAACGCAGGAGGGTACGCTGCCTAACACTGTGAGCCAGCTGTGCTCTCCTGCTCATCAAGCCCGCTGTCAGGCAAACAGCTGTGGGCTTGTAAATCAGGCTTTGTCTCTACGACATATTACATTATCTTATTACTCCATCAGGCAGCGTGTAACGCTGTGACTCACAAGCTGAAGCTTACACCCCAAACATTAACATTCCGGCAGGGGATCCGTCGTTGTACCTTTGACTTCCAGTTGCTAGAGGAGCAAGCAATTCACAGTGCAATTAGCGCTCACGTATCGGCAGGTGAACAAATCATGTAAATGGTAGAAATTATTGAACGAAAGCCATGATACAGTGGCAAGGCACGCAGATGACTGGCAGTCTGAGCTTAGCCAATCAAATATCTTTCTCTAACAGTCCAATTGGACGAGTGACTTAACCTCAACCCTGCAGTGTTACTAAAGTTACCTTTAATTACGACACATGCCAAAGAGCAGCCTAGCATTATACACCACAATATTTCTTAAATTCTTTTTATTTCCTAAGAATTGGTGCAATTTTACACAATAGACTATCCAGAGGGGAAGAATTTTTCTATTTAGCATTTACAATTCTTTTAAAAGCCTGTTTGTGTATGGCTTTCATTTAAATGCTCGATTTGCTCAGGGAAAATTATTATTTTGACAACAGTGGATGTTGTGTACTGCAAAAATTGTGTACGGCCCATTTCACAGAAAGACGAGGACAGAATGTCTGACCTTCGTTAGGCTGCACGAATGCTTTAAAACAAAAAATACTGAACTCACACTTTGGGCTCATGCTGCAAATATTATCCCTAAGTTTTAAAACAAGGTGCAAAGTTGAAGTGTAACTGTATTAATTAAATTAAATAATCAATTATTTAGCTGTTAGGGTACTCTGTGCTTGTTAAAATCATTCTGCTTCCTGCAGAAGGTTTACTATTTGGCAAAGTGTCTGTTGGCCAGGATATTGTGTGTGTGTGTGTGTGTGTGTGTGTGTTTGTGTGTGTGTGTGTGTGTGCACGCGCACACGTGCATGCATGTGTACTTACATGTGTGTGTCTGAAAAGTCTTGCTCTCCAGTACTGAGCAGCGAGAGGGAGCAGGGGCTTATGGGAAATGAGCCACATAAGGATGGGCTGCATTCTTATCCAGCAGACAATCTGTTGTAATCAAATAGTCGCATGCAGGAAAGGGGGACTAAACCGTGTCACATTTAAACCAAACGTGTGAGTGGGCTGCTCCAGCAGGGCCTTGCTCAGGAACGTCATGGCCACACAGGTGCGCAAAGAAGGCGTTCATCTTCTAAAACATGACAGGCATTTTTTAGGCACCTTTTACATTGTGGTTCATTTTGATGCTCCCTGGTCCGTTGCTAGCTGGGTCATTGTGAGCAGTCAGTCACCAGTTGGCTGAAGTCATTTTCCATTAGCTTCTTTCATCGCTACAGTTTGTGTATGTAATTTAAATGCAGCCTCCTTGATCTGTTGTTGTTGTCTACAGTAATGATTTTCTGGGCATCATATTAAAGGTCCCCTACAAGCGTTAGAAACAGTTTACTCAGCATGTGTAGTTCAACTTTGAAGGTTGCAGCCACAGGGTGAAGCAAGCTTTGTTGTTGACAGAGAAAAAAAAATCCTCCGAATGTTCTTAAATATCTCTTACTTCCAGTCCGTGTGGATAAGAAATGCTAGGATTTAAGAGGCTCTTATACCATGCACGTATGCACGTGTATGAACACACACACACACACACACACACACACACACACACACGTATTCAGGCTCTCTCTTGTTCACAGAAGTCCAACAACAAAGACTATTCAATATTGTTTCTCTTATCTGAGAATGATGGAAAAAAAGGTCCATATTGTCTCTCAGTCTCCTGGCTGTTTTTTAGCAAAGATCATACAAACCTGTTTGTGTGTGTGTGTGCGTATGTGTGTCTGTGTTGGAGTAAGTCATTTCTTCCTGTCCATGCCTGGTGGGCTCACAGAAGGGCTGTTATTTGTTTTTAGACTAAATTAAATGCAGCGCTCAGATGCACAAGATTCGGTCCTGGATACTGTCCCTTTTTACAGGTAGATGATTTAACACTTTGCTGCAGTTGGCAGTCACAAGGTAAATTCCTCATCTATAACCTCTCTGCTTGATACCAGGCGAACGAAGCCTATATTGAGTATATTTAAAGGAGGTGTAAATAGGAGAGGTTTGTCTTAATGAGTGTTTATCATAAGCAGCACCGCGGTACTGTCTGGAGCTGTGCTCAGCTATGCCGTTCTCACATTTCCTTTGCAGCGGTAAGAATAATTTTGTTAAACCGGTCACGCACACGCAGACACGCGCAATGATGAGGCTTTCATAATAACTTAAGGAACACAATAGAATTTGTGAGTGGGTAAAGGGATACTTTTTTCCCCCTCCTCCGAAGCGCTATACCGCCTCTGCACAACAACCAGTTTAAAAACAAAAGCCGGCAGTGCTGACGGCACGTTAAAAGCGACGGGCCTGCTTTGGCGTACACTTGTTAGGGGGGAGGAGCTTGGAGAGCCGCTGTGGCTGAGACCTGGTTCCAAGGGTGAGGAATATTCCACACAGAGATAATAACGTCAGGCACAAATTGCAGCCTTCCAGGCCTGAGCTCTGCCGGTCCGGCGAGCGTCGCGGCGTCGCAAGCGCCCCGGCCCTCTCGCCCGCCCAGATCGCGCCTGATATTTCATCCTTGTCATTTTATTAAAGATTTAAACAGTTTTGCATCTCAAACAAATACATTCTGGCCAATTTCCCTGATGTGCATACAGATGTGACGCGGCCGGCGCATGGCAGCTCTGACCGGAGCTGGAGAGAGGGTGGGCGTCTGCTGAGATTATGATTTTCTTTTCTTTTTTTTTCTCTCAAAAATCACATTTTCACACGTGAATTTAATAAAAATAAAGGATGCGTTTGTTTTTTAGAGATGCACTATTGCATTAGGTGTGTTAAGCGGACCCTAGCTAGATACGGTTGTGTATGACTCTTGTCAGATTCTGATGAGAATTAAGATGAAGTGCAGGAGATGGTTAAAAAAATCCTGACATTAACATTACAGCTAAAATGTGAGAGGTAGCTTTCGCTCAATCGCGGCTGTTCATCACAATGTGGTCTTAGGGTTATTAGTATTAATAAGAACGCGAATGAGCTTTAATACATTCATATATTCTCTATTACACTTTTTTATGAGCAAATGGTATGATGACATCCTTAAATTTTTTCCTTTTTATATATTTTTTTCCTTTTCTTTCTTTTTAATCTCTCCCCACATTCTGTTTTGGACCCTTTTCTCCCCCCCCCCCCCACACACACACACACACACTCTAAGCGGTGTGAATTGATTGCCCCACCACAGAGACAGGGTTTACGGGACACTTTTCAGAGCTGTTCTCAGTCTTCTGACCCCGCCCAGCCCCGAACTTTGATGGGTGGGTTCAATTTTCATGTCAGCATCCTGACATTGGCTAACCTACATCAATAAACATTTCGAAAAATAAGATTTTTTTTTTTCTGGGGCTGAATAATTTATAGTGTATGATTAGCCGCTATATTTTGTAGAAATCCAATCCTACTTCCAGGATCTTGTTGCTTGTGTGTTTGTCTTGGATCTTTAGAAAAAAGAGACACCTGCCCCCTGTCTGCTGTGGGAGCGGTGGTCTCGACAGAGCAACGCAATACTTTGGTTTGGGATCAGTCCGTCTGCATCGTCCGCATGCTTTACCCTGTCTGCCTCCCGAACTCAGATTGAATACCAGTGTGCAGCTAGTCCTCCCTCTAATGGTGGCCCTCCTTGGAGAAAGTGACCTCCATAGCCCGTAACCCTCGCCCTTGTGTCTTATCTCCGTGAGCTGTGCCTTTCATTTTTACATCCCTATGTGTTTCGCTTCCTTCATTTTCTCTTAATGTGATTTTTGAGAATAGAGTTTAAAAATAAGATGTAGTGCAAAACAACGGTGTTAAAAAGCAAGTGTTGTGGCTAAGTCCTTCAGTTTTTGTCTCGATTCAGAGGTTCCTTTGGACTGGCAGAGGCATGTAGAGTTAATAGAATGAAATCGGATGTCACACTCGTTACCTGGAGCTTCGTTAGCTTACCAGACAGAACGCCTATCCGAGGCCCAAACTGAACGCACAGCTGGTCATGGAGGTACGCTGTTGGTGTCACAGTCTCAGGTTTGACACATGTGCGTCACATGTGATAGTTATGTTTTCTGTAGAAAACCTTAAGATATGTGACCATGGTCGTCTTTCTCTTTACACAGAGTAAAACAAATAGGCCTCATGTTTAAGAAACACATATTCATCTCTATTTCACTTATGTGGACATAGCAACCTCTACCTATTTGTGTAAATAAAACATGTGGGTTGAGATCCCTTCCCTCTTTAGTTTTCTGTGGATAATTTATTGTGAGTTTACCCACCATCAAATTTGATGAATTGTCATAAAATTAATCTAAGCATTTCTTTTGGGAGGGGGTGGTGGTTGAATAATAGCCATCTCAAGCTGACTTCTGAATGAATTACAAATTATTATTCACTGCTCCTGGGCCCCCCAGGCTGCTCCTGAAAAAGTAATTAGGTGGGTGTGATGTTTCCGTGTGACACCTTCTCATTAATGTGTATCTGCAGCTTGGTTCAGGGAGTGAGTTCTGAATGACAGGAAGAGGGTGCAAATACATCAGTTGATTTTCCAGGGGCGGAGTGTTACTTAACATCTCCTTTTTCCGTCCACCTGCTCTTGGTGTACCGTGGCTTTTGCTAAATTTTAGTTTATTTATGTCAGTCTGACACCTTTTTTTTCCTCATTCATTGCTGTGTAAAAACTTAACATATGGTTAAATGATTTCTCATGCTGGCCTGTTGAATTGCATTATTGTCTGATTGTTTCCTCGTTATAAAAAAAAAGAAAAAACACCTGCTTTTATTTCCCTGCACCTCAAAAGCATCAAATTAAAGGTGTAAAGATTGTAGGGGGACTACGTGAGGGAAAGGAGAGAGTGTTCAATTTAGTAGCCATGTGAAGAAGTGGGAATGAGGGGCGCGGCACGTTTTGGAGCAGAGCGCACCGCTGAGTAGGCCACGTCCTCCCTGGGGCGGGATGGGGGCCGCGGCGCGCCGTTCACGGACCACAGGAGGCCGGCCCGCCACTGACCCACACAGACACTGTCCACATTGTACCTCAGAGGTGAGCTCTGCTGATGTCTTCCAATCATAAGAGGAGTCAAAAGAAGATGAAGGGGCAGAATTCACAGCAGGTGGGGGGAGGAATGGTTGTAGGAAGGTTGG
>JABJVR010000007.1:7378062-7403699 GCA_025773905.1 Chitala chitala | reverse complement strand
CGTCTTTAATTTGGCCCCCCCCCCCCCCCCCGTCCCTTAATTCCTGTTTTGTGCATTTGCTGTAACACTAGCCTAACCCAATTTGAGGCGGCTGAGTGCTGGTCAGCGGGCGCATGTCCCTGGGCTAGACAATGCGCCACGCTCCCTGGCGGACCCCCCTGTCACCACGGAGGCCCGCCGGTTTGCGCGTCTGTGATCAATCTCGCACGGATCAGTCATGGTGTCGGAGCACCCCCAGCTCTCTCTCTTTCTTTCTCCCAGCCTCTCTGGTGCTCTCTGCCCCTTCTTTCCTCTGGCTCTGTAAGGACGACCTGGGCCGTGGACGAGGCCGGACCGCTCTTTCCCTGCTGACTGGATAATTACCCCCCTCCCCTCCACACCCCCCCAAACCTGCCCAACAGAACCGGTGCTGGACTTTAACAGAAAGAAAACAAAATCATCGGAAAGGACGCACCACCTTTTACTTTCTTCGGCCACCACTGCTGGGAAGGTCACCTGGTCAGCTGGGCTGGCAGTGCTAAGGGCAGTGCCATCACCGCCTTCTCCTGCCAGTAGGCGTTCTGCTGGTTGTTCCCTGAAGCTCAGACGGCCCTGAGACACATGAGGATCCACAGTCTGGTAGCTCTTGCTGTTTCTTCACTTGTTTTCCAGGGTGTCTCTGCTTTCCCGGTTTTGTGCTTGTGGTACTTCCAGGCCGATGTTAAGATGATGATATGTCCCCTGGTTGTGGAAGCTGGAGTCTCTCGCCTGACTTTCTCAGAGTTGTCATGTTCAGCATGTCAGTTGTTTTGTCAATGAGCACGTTTTAAAACCAGCCAACTTTCCTGTGTGTTTACTAAGGCAGTTTTGTGTTTGTGTCTAATGAAAAATATTCTAATGCCGGTGAAAGTGTTAGTCGGGTTTTTCTCTGTTCTAGCGGTGTTGCAGATTGCTGAGTGTGGATTTGAAATTTCTTTTGGCTAACATGATTGGCTGTGCCTTAATCACCCCATCAGTACAGTACTGAATTATTATTTTGTGTATGTGAAGGCTGACAAGCTGTTTCTCTGTCAAGTTTAGTGCTGTGATATAAAAATCTTAAAAACTTGCTAAACTCGCTGTCTAGAGCAGCATTGTTAAGAACATTACTTACACAGACAAACTATTTTAATTTATGCAGCAGTAACTTTCTGTGAGACAACAAACGTAAACTTACCATAACATTTTTTTTAATTTTATATCTTATAGTACATAACTGTTTAAAGCATTACTCATTTTCACATTTTCTGTAGCACAGACACATGTCCGAATTATTAACCCACCATTATATTGGTTAATTAATTTAGTTTTTTATTGGAATCTATCAGTACAACAACTTATTACTTCAGTGCCCTGGTAAAGTGAGTGTGATCCATGCATTTAAATGCTTAGAGGGAATATGGAGTACTCAGCCACTGACATGTTATCTGCCAATGATATGTTTCACCCCTTTTACTTTTTATTTCTTAATGTTGTGCTTAGGAAGCTGTAAAGTTTATTTCAAAGGTCTGCAGGGAGGAAAAGGTCCTGCGACAGTTTGATTTGTGTTAAATATAAAATCAGAACACCTTGTGGGGATCTAGGACAGAGCATTGATTGGAAAATTTTATAATTTAGCCGCACTTAGACACTTACAGCGGTAAGAGCAGGTCAGGGCTATGTGAGTTGCATGATGTCAATTTAAGTACAATCTAATTTCATGGGTGGAGATGACAGTTTGGTGTGCAACACAGTGAGCTGGGCAGGAGTTGCTTTAAAAGTTAATGCACGTGGAAGCTGCCCAGGGCCCGGGAGGTTAATGGTCAGCAAATTAACCCCCATGCATTAGCGTCCAAATAGCTTGCAACACGCGATAACCTATAATCAATATTGGCAATTATCTGTCAGGCCTAACCTGATGCTGGTGACCTGTTTGTGGCAGAGGGACGCTTTGTCGAGAAGATGCGTTTCAGTGTGCAAAGTAGCAATGATTAATTTCATTACGCTTTCTTTATGCGCTTGCCATGCCAGGACACCTGGGGACTCTCCCCCTTCTCACCCCGTTCTTTCACTCACTCTCACTGCCTCTTGCTTAAGTCATCCTTCCTCAGTGGAAGTCTTCCTCAGTCCTCAAGCCTGATCCACGTGCTCGTTGGCAGCGACACTCGGAGCGTCGATTTTGACCGTGCACGCCTTGTCGAGACCAACACTTTCATAAAAAAAAAAACGTGGGAGGAAGCGGATGTGCACCACGAATGCACTGCACATCTTTTCCCCTGCTGTAATGCACTAGGTGATTTTGTGGTACTTTTTCTTGCAACTAGGGAACTCCTGGCAGCGATCAGATACATGGCTGCCATATTCCCTGTGATTAAACACAGCCCAGAAGCCTGGCCCGTGTGCTGCTCTGACAGTGGCTTGTTAATCTCAGACCTGCTGCTCTCCCATTCCCTCTTTTTTTGAGAGAACTTGAACCGGTGATGTTCTGAGCCCTTTTTCTTTTACCTTTTGGTTAGAGACACTAACACTGCCTCCAGCAGTACCAGAATTTTTCTCTCCCATTTGTAGAAAAGTTTGATAAAAAAGAAAGGGTGGTTTGTGGATGGTCACTCCTAGCATTCACTGGAAAAGATTAATGAACATTTAGCTTTGTAATTTTAGTGATGTGGACCGATGATTGGAAAGTTTTTGTTGGGTTTTTTTTTTTTTTGGGGGGGATTCATGAAAACTTTGCTCCTGTGTTTATGTGTTGCAATCATGAGGTCTTCTAAATCTGTGGAAGGTGTTTTATGAGCCGCTGTTCACCTGCAGTGCGGAAAGACAGTGTCCAAAGAACCAGTGCAGGAGCTGACAGTTAACAACGCTTTCAGCACATGTGCATGTGGGTAATTTTGCAAACACTTTGCCTAATGCTTCTTTCCTGCTTCCTTGAGCCTGTGCTCTCATGTTGCACCATAAGACCTCAGATGTTCTTGCCTTATTTTGTTAGAAAGAGATTTTATCCTATACATCTTGTAATTACATTAGCAACTGACACATCTATTAACTGTAAATATAGTTCTATTTATTATAAATATTTATTATAACACAAAACTAGATATATGTCTGTGTATAGTAATATATACACTGTGTATATATTACTATATATACACTGTGTATATATAGTAATATATACACAGTGTACCGTATATTTAATTTGATATAGATATATCTGATAAATCATAGAGAACTGATGTTTTTTACATACACCATCATTACATTACAATTGCTATAAGTTGTTGCATTGTTAAAAAGAAAATAAATTTACAGGTACACAAATAAAATATAATCTAGGAATTACGGATGTCTTATCTAAATATCTAATTGATATTTTTTAAATTAACATAATAGGGGATAGTTCCATGTGAAATCAGTTATCTAGGATATTATGTAGTTAACAGACAAGCTGACTTGCCATGTAAATAATAAAACTGTAAACTGCCATGTAAATATGTATATAATACAAATTTAAACTCGCAAAAATTGTGACAGTTTATAATTATTTACATTTCAAAAACATTTTGAGATGCAAGCATTTAAAATATACTTTTAATATGCACACATTCATAATTAACATTTAAATAAGAATATTTGGTGTGTATTGATCATATATATCAACTTCAATTCAACACTTTTTTCATTAAAAAATATTTGTTATTTAAATCTTTTAATTCTGCATACAAGGGTTTTCAGGCTACACACACACACACACACACACACACACACACACACACACACACGCAATTCTTTTTCTTTATTAAATTTAATTACAAAAGAATGAGTTGATTTTATTTTATTGATGACATTCCCTTGTTATTATTATTATTATCATTATTATTATTAAGCTTTTAGAATAAAACAGCATTGTATTCTAAAACGTTTGTAATACCTAACGTTTTCACGGATCTATGCATCAGCATATGCGTAGTATCTTCATTAAGTAATCGAATTGTGTTAGATACAGAACAAATAACGTAAAACAAACCCGCATTTTTTGTGGAAAATATTTTTGCGCTCACCGAAATCCTACCTGTACAAGGAGCTACGTGTGTATACGCTATACATCAAAGAAAATCAGCTTGGTTGAATCCACTCATAAGAGAAACCCGTGTCTTCCAAAGAAATTGTACAAACACTGCGACACGTTATGAATGTAACTTGCTTTTCTAGAATTAAGTCTTAGTAATAATTTAACAGAACATTTTTATTGTTTACTTCATTATTATTATTGTTGTATTAATAATGCCTCGATTCGTGTTTATTTATAAATATATGAGTAATATATCTTACATTTTTAGTTTTTGCACAACTGGACTTCTTGCCATGGCAGGGGAAAAGTGATAGTAATTTATTTGAAAGTTAAGGATTTTGTCGTTTGAAGTGAATGCGACCGTACAGTATATATAAGCCGCACAGACATGGCAATGGTGGCAAAAGTAAAAATTGGACCGTTTAAAATCAGTGTAACCGGAGACATAAACATTTAAAAGCAGGGAAAGTGAATGAACTTCACGTACTGTGTGCTGGGGTGAGGAAATGTTTTGCGAAAACGTGAGCACAGCAACAGTAAGAGATATAATTTTATATGTTATCACGCAAGAAGACAATGTTAAGGGCTGCTCCAGCGTAGCTGCGGTTTTTCGTCCCCTCGAACGAGCCAGACCTTGAACTTTGTATGGAGGCTTGAGTTTGACTATAATGCAGCTGTTCTCTTCTGCAGAAATTAATGCCATATGCCACGGTGTCACTCAAGTCACCGGGCGCAGAGAAAGAAAGAAAGAAAAGAAAAAACGTCAAAATCGAGGCAGCTGTTAATAAAAGTTAAAAGTTATCATCTGAAATAGCTATTGCTGTTGAGTGAGCGAGTGCATAATATATATTTTATATTCAAATAGTGGTGGTGTACCCGTTTTCAAAATTGCTAAAATATTTAAAATACCGGAGTATTTGAAATTATAAATATAACGGAGAATATCTTAATTTATCGTTGTCGTTTCCGTCGTGATAACGGTGATGACAATAATGATTATGATAATCGTCACAATTACCACCCTAAATTTAGTCGTTATTTATAAGTCCTACACAATGAATGAAATAATAATAATAATAAATAAAATTGTGATGATATGGCACCTTTTCTTATACTACTTATCGCCTGTCCTGAGTTTGCGTTTATCCAAATCTCTAGACACCGTCTAATAAACACATTGTAGTAATATGTGTACAGTATACAGTACAGTGTGCGTCTTTTTTTTTAACAGTATTTGCCTTTGTCCTTGTCCTCGTAATTCAGGAAAACTATGCACAATGTTACACCCCTTATGAAAAAATATATATGTATATATTGCTTCTCGAATGGCACCTGATTGATTAAATAACACCTTCTTACGTGTTTTTGTGCGACACATGCAGATACTCATTTATAGTAATTAATTTGTGAATGTAAACAATGGATTTTGAGTAGGTTATGTTTATTCCTTTCAATATTCGATATTTCATTTCTAACATTAAAATTAAAGATTAACGAATAAATGGAATCCCGTTTATCTTAGTTTTGCTGCAACAGACTAAAAAGCAAATATTTTGCAAATGTGATTACTAAATCTGTTAATTAAACCAATTAAATTGCGGACGTTGCGGACATTAGTTTATGTGAAATATTTTATGGGTACTTTGTAGTGTTTTTGAAATATAAACATACTGCGACACATTACAAAAATTATGTAAAATGTATTAAAATTGAAAGGTCATGTCATTTTACCTTCCGGTGTTGGTGTGTGTCTGTATGCGCGCGCGCGTGTGTGCGCGCGCGCGCGCGTGATTTTCTGAACCATCTGTCATGTTACTTAGAATAAACAATACACCAAGACAGCAAAAATAAAATAAGTATTCTAAATCCTATATGTATTAAGTACTTATTTAATGTAACCAAATATTTACTGTTAAAGATACAACTCGCACCTACATTTTTTTAGAATATTAGTAAATTAATTAGGAAACAGCATATGTAAAAAATTAAAACTGAAATAATAAACAAAATCGAAAAAAGAGAAGGAGGCATTAAATAAAACGGTATATCCAGCAAGATTCTCTGTTGATTTTCCAGCCGAATTCCTGAACACTTCCACACAAGGTAATTAATCCAGGCTATTAAACAACGATAAAGAGTAATTATACATAATTGGTTCAAAGAGGTTATGGCTAATTATTACAGCCTAATTGAAAGCCTTTAGAAAAGACGGGTTTTGTGTTTTCCCAGCAACCGACCCCTACAAGCGGCTCTCTGTGGTAAACACTATTCACATTCAAATTAGAGCCACAAACTTTGGCACAGAAACAAGCACACCCTCGCCGTCCTCCTTTGGGTCTCCCATTAATGTGATTTGCCTTTGTTACGCGCTGATATATTAACCTGGCGCGTGGTACGAGCGTAATCAGCTAATTCTGTGCATGGCACTTTGCCATGCTGCAGGAAGAGGAGATAATGGGTGGAACACAAACAAGTAAATAGCATATAATCCACGTAAATGATACAATTGCCCAAAGGAAAAAAGAGAGGGAAAGGCCAGTATCGAAAAAACACTTTAAGTAATAATAATTTAATTAAGACTTTTTTTCGTGAAACACGGTGAAAAACTAACATTAAACGCCAATTATACGTTGGTAAAATACCTGTAATTTTAGACCATATTTAAAAACAGATTTTTATGTATTTTAGATACAACCATAATACAGTTTCGCTTGGCGTATTAATTAAACTGGTGAAAAATAATAAATAGAAAATAATATTTCAATAAAGTGAAATGGAGAACAAAAGTGATGCGTTGACACCGGACAGATCCTTTGTGGTCCAGATGGTAATGCGCGCTGTTCTCTTTTTTGAATCGTCCTGCCTTGTCCAGTTTTGCGATATCATAAATTGTTGTCATTTCCGTCCACACTGTCTCCTTACGTTTTGCACAAAAAAAATGTTCACAAAATAGTTTTTTAAAGTGTATGACATTTAAAACCTTTCCAAGTGTGTTAATTAATACTATACATACATAGACTACAATTGTAAGAGGACAATTATTTATTTTTACAGAATAAGACAAATAATGTATAAAAAGTATGCATCACACAGCACTAACTGCAGCACCTGCCAGTTTTTGTGTGCATTTATAAAGTGTCAAATATATTCATTACATTTTAATTTTTGGGAAATATCTTTGTACGTTATAATAGTAATATATTTGATATCCTTGAATGACATAGACGTTATTGCGTAATATCAGTTTGGATTGTAAAGAAGCATTTTTAGAATTTTACCATGCTATGTTCATTAAAAATGTATTAAACATGTGTTTGATATGGTATGAAATAACTGAATTTGTTAATAGGATATGTACCTTTAATAAAACTGACAGTTCTGACTAGTACAGATTTTGATTTATGGGTGTAGTTTTCAAACCTGTTCAGACAATTGCTTATGAATGTGTATCTTCCACAGTAAAAAGATGGGTCATTGTAAATTAACAATTATATTCTGAAGCAGGCAGAGCTTCGAAATGAATCAGCTTTAATGATAAAAAAACAAGTGAACACTCTTGAGGGCCACAAGGTCAAGTCCATGACCCCTGACCTTTATCAGCCTTTGCCTGTGGTGACTGCCGCTGAATTAGCGATGACTTGGGGGGGGGGGTTTACCCCTGTGCTGAGTTGTTCCAGACCATGTACCTCTTGGCTTATTCCAATGTACACCCCATCTATTATTTATCTGACTTATTAAAAGTTATTTCACAGCCGTGAGGTCCTGCCAGATGACCCGAGAAAAAGGAATGGGGGGGGTGCCGGTGAGGGGGGGCTAGTGGATTTTGAGTGGCCAGCCTTACCTACGATGAGTGAAATGGACATACTGAAACAACAAAACACACAGGTTAAAAACAAACATAAAATAAGCCTTCAATTATTTAGCAGCCTTTTGATATATAAGAAATAAGAACACGTTAATATTTTAAACCACAACACTGAGCATGGATGAATGTTTAAATATAGTGAAGTGCTGGAGTGGGGAAGAAGTTATACAGATATAAAGGTTGTGTGTGCAAAGGATAGGAGGTGTTTCCAGTAGGGAGCTTCCAAAGCACAATGACAGATTGTCACAAGGAGTTGTATCTGTGGCAGTGCAGTTTTTTAGCAGGAGCAGTGCTAATTTCTCAGATACTTTTGTAATATATCTAGTGTTTATGTAAATGGCAGCTTACACATTTGTGTTTACAAGACACTTAAAAATTCTGAGAGAAGGAAAAACGTGCAGTAAACAAGCATAAATATTTGAAGCAATCTTCTGCTTACAAAAAAAGCAAGCAGTATTCAGTGTGGTGAGTGAAACATGTTGTCAGATACTGAAGGCTCACCAAATCAGAGTGGTAAGGATTGAACTTGAGTCCGAGGATATGAGCGTGTTTCCACCCCAACTGCGAAGAGATGATATGTTTTGTATTGGTGACCTTTGACCCCTCTCCTCCACACCCCCCACTCCCTACAGCTCATTGGAGCCTTGTCTGGGCCGGGATGAGGATGGACGGGTGAGGGTGTGGGAGGCAGAAAGGTCAGGGAGGCGGGAGGCGGCTGGGGACAGGCGGCTGCCGTGGCTTTGAACCTAACAGATGGTGAAGGTTAGGTGACATCCCCTCGCCCTGCCTCTCCCCAGTAATTGAAGATAATTTGAGCAGCGAGGGAGCGGGTCTGTCCGCTGTCAGGCCGAGGAGCGGGAGGCAAGGTTAATATGAAAATGATTTTGCTTTACCGGCAGGGCTGGACATCGCGGGCTATTCCTCTCCCTCTGTCTGTCTCTGTGTTTCTTTCTCGTTGTCTCTGTCTCTCGCGCTCTCTCTCCCTCTCTCTCCCTCCCCAGGCCAGCTCTAATCCTGGCCTGAGGCGTGAAGGATGAAGGGTGTCACCCTGCGTCACCCGGCAGCATGGCGCACATGAATGCATATCCATCCAAGAGTCCGAACCGCCCCCCATTAGCCAGAGCTCTGCCAGGACCGATTACACACTCGGACTCAAGGGGGCTCGAGGCTTGGGGCTGGAGCTGCATTCATGGGGGTGTGTGTGTGTGTGTGTGTGGGGGGGGTGGTCGTTGACAACACCCCCTCCCTGTACAAGAACAAAAGATGTCCTGATACAGTGCAGGGAAGTCTTTGATAGCACTACCTCTCTTTCACCTCTTTTTAGATCACACAAAAGCTTGTGATTTAATGAAGATTAGCTTTTTTTTCCTATATTACATTCAAAAATTTGTTTGTTAGCCGTGTGTTTCTGTTGCATGAGTCTCATTTTTTATCTCGTTATATCAGTTTATAGTGTGCAACAATGTAACTGAATTAGGCTGCTAGATTTTAAAAAATCCAGTCCAAAAATGTTTATTTATTTATTGTTTGTAAAGGTTTGTGAAATGTTTGTTTTACAAAAAAATTAGTTTGAAGTAGACTCTGGTCTCTGGTCTGTAAAACTGGCATTCATACTGTGTACATGAGCACTGCCTGAAACTGTTAATTTTGTGTAATGCAAAATTATAATTCATACAAATCTCAATTATGAACATTGCTAAGATCCATAATGGCTAGGAAAAAAAGTTTAGTGGGTATAGAACGGACTCTTAAACAATTCTGAATTCCTTAGGATGGACAGGAAGTGTCCTAATAAGACCTGAGCATGTATGTGTGAGGTCTTATTGTGAAGGTGTGCGTGTGGCATGATTATCTCATTTACAGCTATCGATCTGAATATCAGGCAGAGGGCCATAAGCTTAAAAGCCTGAATGGGGATTTCTGGGAAACCCTGTCGTCAGTGGCCGTGGTGTGAGGAGAGCTGGGGCAGGCTGTTTGAAAGTGCTGACTTTATACAAGCTACAGCACAGCGCCTCGATCTGGTGTCAGTGTTGTGGGTTTGCCTTTGAATGCATAGCCCATGCTGAGCAGAAGAGAGACTACAAGACAAGCTCAGACTTCATGTATGAGGAATGTGGGGTATATGCTTATAGTCTGTCTAGTGGTATGATTGGTAGACAACTATTCACCTATTAGAAGTTAATGACAATATCCACAGTGGTAATATGTGAAAAGATAATGGCCCGCATTAAGGAATGAGGGAATGAGTAGTCAGAATAAGGTCAGCAGGACTGTGTCCTGCTGGAGGTGAACCAATAGATCAAGTCCTAAGATGCTGTGCCTACAGGAAAAGTACATACAGTATATGTCAGTAAAATATCCAGCTCTTTATAGTGATAAATGTAAATATGGAACACCATAAATGTTGATGGACCTATTGGACAGCTGTCATTCTCAAAAACTAGGTACATACAGGGCTGTAATCAGGGTGGGGGGGCACGGCGAGGTTTTTTAGACCAGTAATTTCTGCTATTGCACCTGGTTACTTTAATGCACCTGTAGAAATGTATTTTAACAATGCACAGGTATATCTTTATGGTGGACACTTGTTTAATGATGCAGAACATGATTCAGTATCTCCAGATCTTGGTTTGTCTTTCTTTCATTTGGTCTTGATGGCAGTGTATGTTTAGGGAAGACATCGCAGGCTGTAAACCCTCACTTGGATGTAGCTCTAGTGTGTTTGAAGTTCTCTCACCATGATCTGTGAAGACTGTAGAATGAGCAGCCTTCCTGGCTCCCCTGGATCTCCATATATCCAGGATGAGGTTCAGAAACTGCATGGTTTAAATTTTTTTGCACGCATCACAGTGTCAGGAAGAAGGGGGCCATTGAGAGTACTGAAGTCAATAGATCCTCTTCAGAACACCTGCTACACCTGTGTGTACTGTCATCTGTGTCACCTGTGTGTAGCATCACAAACCCAATAGTACTACACCGGTGTGCACAGTCACTGGCTTTCCAACTACACCTGTGTTTACCATCATTAATGCTGTCCTCCTACACCTGTGTGTAGCATCACTAATTTGGTCCTCCTATACCTGTGTGTAGCATCATTAATACTGTCCTTCTACACCTATGTTTAGCATCACTAATTCTATCCTCCAACAGCTGTGTTTCGCATCATGAATGCTGTCCTCCTACACCTGTGTGTAGCATCATTAATGCTGTCCTGCTACATCTGTGTCTGACATCACTAATTCTGTTCTCTTACACTGCTACATCTGCGTGTAGCATCATCAACTCTCTCTTCCTACACGTGTGCGTAGTATCACCAATGCCCTCCTCCCTGTGTGTGGCGTTAAAGACTGCAGCTGCTTGTACTGTTACCAGTGACCTCCTGTAACACCTGTGTGTGGTGTCCCTGACTCCTTTCCCCTGTGAACAGACCCTCTCATCTTCACTGGTGTGGTACCTCAAACAGCTAAATTCTTTGTAGACACAATCATTACTCAGTAAACTATTCATGGCAGCCAGGCAATGCTGAGCCCACTAAGATGAATGGTATCACATTGTTTTGGGTTTCAATGGAATAATGGCTGGGGGTGTAGGGGTTAAATTATCCAGGGCAAGAGGGAATTTGGCCAGACTGGCCCTGGATTCTCTCCCCCTCTCTTTTCCTCCCTTAGTCTCTCTCTCCCTTTTGTGTCATCCCATATGGACATCGTGACCGGTCGCGGAGGTCACTGGAGTGCTCAGCGGGGACGCGGAGGGAGGGAGAGTGCAGGGGACCGAGGCTGACAGCAGGGTGAATGCAGACGCCCCCCCCCCAAACAATGCTGAACGCTGCACATAGTCGCCTCTGACTGACAGAGACCTGCAGTAGAAACCCAGGGCTCCATGCAGGAAATGCCACCATGCGCTTTCTATTGCTTCTAGCATGTGTGCAATTTTTTTTGGGTTACGTAATTATTGATTAGAAATTGATTGTTTTTGAATTATTAGGACAGAATGGATTACTGACATTCAAAGGTGCCGTCTGACCTGTAAAACCTCCACAGTGTTGGAGCAGCCTTGCGGTTGAAGATATTATCCTGAATAGGGGCCGACGGCTAATGCAGATCTCACTGTGCTGGCTCACATGAAGACCAGTAGGGGTTTAGTGCTTTCTTTATTATTTGGGGTTTTTTTTTGTTTCCAAATGGAAAAAAATGCATTCATCATTCTGTTGACCTGCTGGATCACCGCAGAAAAGCACTCCTTTGAAAAGTAAAAGAAAAACCCGCTTTTAAATAAGATAAATTGTAAACAAAGCTGAGCCAACCCTTTGAAACAGCTTGCCAAGAGATTTACCTTGCCCTGTGGCAAATCATATTTCTTGATCTGAGTTTAAATTTCAAGTGTCTTGGGTTTATATAAACCTGGAACAAAAGAAAATCGGTCTCAGAACAGCAAATATTATCAGCTTCTAGGGCAAGATGTCAAGATTGCAGTTTTGTTGTCTCAAATACGGGAGCAAAATATGTACTGGGCAAATCCCTGAACAACACTTTATTTATTCATATTTATTCGTACTTGGCCAAAATGTTTTGTAACAGCATTGTTGATTTTCAGCAGAAACATATATATATATATATACACACACACATACACACAGAAAGACAAAAAGGCTGACACACATTATACATTATTTCCAGTTACACTGCCTAAATTTCATTTTTCTTCCTGCAGTCTTTCTTTCCCTTTGCTAAAGACAGAATGTTGTGCATGTTGTGGGAGAGCACAGACATGCCTGTGTGTGTTTCAGATGACCGCTGTGTGAGTGAGTGATGATGTTAAAGCCCAGTAATAACACTGCACCCCCCCTCAAAAGCTCCTCAGATGAGACTAAGATGAAAGCTGCCACACCGCATATGGGTTTTATTGTGCAGTGTGTAGGAGTTTGTTAACATTCTGAAAACCATCTGCAGATACATGGAAATTATGCCACTTAACCAACTACTACGGCGGGATGTTATTTTGATGCCTGGTTCTTATTTCCAAAAAAACACACGTGTACTTGCGGCAGCTCGTAGGGTTTCGTATTGCATTTAACCACACTGAGATTTCTGCTGAGCCTAATCACGGTGCTCAGTGAGGGCAGGCGCTGTGATTTCATTTTTCCTTGTGTAAATCTCTCATTAAAAAGTGATGGTCTAAGTTGAGCTTTCCACTGTCTAGCGTCCTTCCTAGTAACTGTGATGCTGAGTGAAGGAGGCCCCTCCCTGTTATCCCATGTTTCGTTTTACTTGAAATAGAGAGTGTGCTATATGGTGTGTGGGGGGGAAGGGGGGGTGAGGAGCATGCAGTCATGCTATCATCATTTTACTGGTATTTTTCTATCCTTTTTTAAAAATCTGGCTGATGAGGCCGCGGCAGGCGCAGACATGCCCTCGCAGCGGCCAATTCCGCCACACCGTATGCACCTCGTGCATGCGGCGACCTGGCAGGAGCGCCGCAATAAAAGAGGCGACGGGAGAGAAGAGGGGAAAGAAAAATACACGATAAAAGTGGATGTGACTGAGTGTGGGCCTCTGCATCTGTGTGTGTGTGTGAGACTGTCCCAGCTGCTCGCTTTATCTCCTGTTATTTCTCATTCCACCCGTTGAATTTGTGCCCGCTGCCGGTCCCGAGGTCTGAGCCTGCTCTGTCCTGTGAACGAGGCCCACGGGGGCCAGAGCATGTAGGTGATTTCTCTGGCTATCCAATGACTGACCAGATGCAAGGTCCAGGGTAGATCCATTGGGGTTTATTGGCTGTCAGGCTTTTTTCTGTGTAGTGCCTGTTGAGTCAGGTCATAGTGCTTGTCCTGTGTAGAGAGACGGAAGTAAGAGTACTTTACGGAAGAGACCCTACAAAACGTTTTTTTTCTTTTTTTTTTTTTCTGAAGGTTAAAACTTATTATAAAAAAACATATCTATCTTCTACATGGAGATAGTATAGGATCTTGCATTAAAATTAATTATTAATAATTTAAATTATCTTATTGTCAACTTGCTAAAGTACTCTATTGCATTATTTAAAAATCAGTTTCTTAAACCGAAACACAAAACCTCACAGATTCAATCTGTCCTTCTGCTGGTTTTTTCCTCATGTCAGTAAATTATTTGCGTGTGTGTGCGTGTGTGTGTGAAGGCATGTAAGGGAAGAATTACCTCTTTGAAGCAGCGATTAAATGATCCTTCTTAAAAAGACTCTTACCGTATTAAAAGGTAATGTCACAATAAGGGGAAAGGAAAGGGGGTGGGGCGGGGTAAAATAATGAAATTTTGGTCAATGGACCTTATGTTCAATAACAACAAGGCGGGATCCATATTTCTGCATGTACTTTATCATCTTGCATTTCCAGGGAAGTGAGTGCTGACCCAGCAGGCTTTCGCACAAACGGCCCTCTGCTCGCTCTTATTTATCTTTACCTGCACGTGCTTCGCATGTCTCGCGCTCGGGCTGCGCGCGCAAACGGGTGCTTGTCCCTCAGCCGAGCTCGCCTTTTACGTCTATCGGATGGCAGGTGTCAGGCATGTAAGTTGCCCCGGAGGAGCGCGTACCTGAAACCGCCGGAGGTGTGTCTGGCTCGCAGGTGAGGATGTCGCGGAAACGGGAGAGGTACACCTTTTCCGACCCGTTCTTCCTCTATTTTTGGCTAAAACGTGAACTCTGCATCGCCGTTTGAGCAACTTTGCAGCAGCACTCTTTTCTGTGCAACTTTTAAAATTCTTACAGCTGATCACGAAAATGCTGAATTGTTTGTCTTATTATATTGCATGACTCTGAAATACAACCTTTTAAGTATTAGCATAATTTTTAACGGGTTATGTTTGCAAAAGTTTGGGTTGATGGTTATGAAAAAACAGCTTGGGCTTGTATCAGTGGCTGAAATTTATTACTCTGGCTTTTTGGAATAAGTTTAGTGTGCTTCTATCTAATCTTTGTGCGGAAACAATAGATCACTTTAGTATTTATTTGCCGTCTATTTGTATAAGTATCTGAGAAATGCAGAAATCCGATGAGTTAGTGCTGAAATATTAATAATTTGTTTACGTTGCAATTTACAATAAAAATAACTTTGTTGTAATAGAAAAAAAAGTGTCTACTTTAAATCCTATTGTGGCTTCCCAGATTCCTGTAAGGAAACGAGAAACCCAATATATGGTATTTTATTTTCAAAAATGACCTAAGTGGCAGTGTTCCTCCCAGCCAGCTCTAGAATTGGGTAGTAGAAGTGGAGATGTGCAATGATGAATGATTGGGAAGGCGGGGCTCTTCTCATCAACAGGCCACAGTTTAGGGTTGCGCTGTTTTTAGACCACCTTTCCAATTCATGAAGACCCAGGGGCGGGGTGGGAAACTGAGAAGCCTTGGGCTATTGATCCAAATATTGACATCATTTGACAGTTCCTTTAAAATGTAATGCAAGACTCGGGGAGGTACATGAGGTAGTTAAGTAAATAGCAGCGATCTCCCTTTCAGCAGAACATCAGTGGCATTAATGTCTTTGATTGGAGCGGACTGGAGGGAATCAGGTGCTGTTTCTCTGCTGATCTGCTGGACCGGCATGCTGGTGTGTGAAACTGACACCAGCTGGGATCCTGTGCTGCGCCCACTTTGCGGGCTTCCGGGTCAGGAGCTCTTAGGTTGGGGGCCAGGGCTACGGTGCCCTTTGCCCTTATTACGTCATCTGAGTGTCCACTCAGCCGCTTTTAATTAGCCGTCAAGCCGCGAACAAAAGACTCACACTTAGCGATGTGTTTGTCTGCCCTGATAGCAGGAAAATAAAATTAAGGGCATAAAAAGGGCTGATTGTGTTTCAGATGCAAAATGATGTGCCTGTGGGATGAATAGAAAAAAAGAACTATATTCTAAACTGCAAAACTGTAATTTACATCCATTTGTACTTAAAAAGGCACTGCTTAAATTTTTTAAATTGTTAAACTTTTTCACTGTCTTGTGCTTATTATAATCCAACAGATATTCTAGTCCAAATGTGAGTTTTTGAAGTAATTCAATGTAGAGAATGTAATGTTATTACTGAATTGCTTAAAATAATTTAATTAAATTAAACAAATTAAATAATAATAAAAAAAACTTACAGTAAACCAGCCTATTATGTTGGCTGTGGGAGTGGGAAATAGAGAAGTGATCATGAATTATTCCAGAGAATCTTCCCACGCTGTCCACTGAGGAACAATGGTACTTCCTGTTTGTTAGGTCAAGCAGAGCAGATGTAACTTTGCATTGGTCCACCCTATTCAGACGTGACCCCGGTGCCCTCACACGCAAGGTCAAGGGCAGTCTGCACATGCTCAAATAGGTTCGTCTCCTGCCGTGGTCAGATTAGCAGATGGGCCATAGTACGCTGCTGTTTGATTGATTTTACATAGTGAAAGATGCATTATTTTTATGTACTGCATAATTTCAGATTCCAAGTGTTTCTTGAATTGTATGTGACTATAAATTGTTAGAATTACAGTGAAACAAAGCATAGTATTTGCAGTATAAAAACTGAAGCATTCAAGTATGAAAATAAATTATTTTGTTAATATGAATTTTGATAATTACAAATTCACAGTAATTTGGTACGTTAATCAAAACTTTAACTCACTAAAACTTTAAATTGTTGCACAATAGGGGGAAAGCTTACTTAAAATTAAAGATGTAAATTACAAAGAATATACAAATAAAATCAGTAATTTCAATAAATTTCAAAATTAAAAAGAAAAATTAATGAACTAATCTTTTATACAGAATTAAGCAAATGTTTTTTGTAGTTAATTTCCATAATTTTTATTGTATGTAAGTGTATTTGCTTTTTTAAAATTTCATATGCCATTTTAAAATGTTTTTGTCCTACCAGCATAATGGATACTGGCATTGTCAGAACATGTAATGACGAATGGCACTATTTTGTTTGAAAAGCCTTGGAAAGCATAATTAAAATTTCATATATTAATAATATATTATTGTTATTAATATTATATACATTATATTTTCAGTATTAGAATTTTTTAATTAATACTTAACATAAGCCTGTGTAAGAATTTAATGTGTGAGCACGTGTTTAATATATGTGGGTCTGACGGACATGCAGTGAAATGGCAGGAGAAGACAGGTGGCGTTTACAGCACATGCACCATTTGACGGCACACAGGAAGCTGCTTTTTGTGCCAGATTGTGCCGGCGATGGCGACGGCTACTCCGTTGGGTCAAGGGGAGGCAGAGTGTTGAATGTGATGTGAGGGAGCGGAGGTGCGGGAGCGGAGGTGTCTGGCTCGTGACTTTCACAGCTGATTTGCTCTCAGTGAGTCTCGCTCATGGCGGCGTTTAACAGCCCAGGTCCAGAAAGGATGTGGACCAGCTGACTACGGTTCTGCAAGTGTGTACTTTTTCTTTAGCGGCAACTCATTTCAATGGAGAAACAGCGCGTTCAAAAATAGCCTTATAGCCTCAGAATTGGGTTTAAGATAAAATCTTATGTTTCATTGAACTTTTTTGGCTGAATAAGTGTAAAGACAGATGCCATTCAATCTGAGTTAGCTGCTAAAAACCAATAAACACACAGACATAAAGAGTGATGTTGGTTTGGACCGCTAACAAAAAAACAGAAATACAGCAGGCACCTCTGGCTGATGTGCAGTGCCATCATTGGCCCTAAATGTGGATTGCATCTCTGCATGTGTGCGTGTCTGTGTGTGTGTGTGTGAGTGTGTGTGCGTGCGTGCGCATGCGTGAGTGTCACAGGAGGAGGAGAACACTTAAGACCTGACCCCGATTGGACAGCCATGTGTGTGTCTGTGTGTGGGGCCCCGCGGTGGAGTAAGGACTTTTGGTAGCAGCTGTTAGAGATTGAAATACTGAAGGTCACAGATCCCAAACCACGTGTGAATCAAATCCACATTCTAAGTCTTAAGCAATTGAAGTTAGACCATGAGATGTGATTCCTCATTCACCAGTGTTTCTTCAGATGCTTCTTCCCTTTTCCAAAAAATAAAAAAAAACCTCTGTGGTTCTCTTTTTTATCTTAAACTTGTTTTGCACCTTTCGTTACTATGCTTAAAACCTAACGAACAGACCATAAAGAATATATGCAGCATTGTTCCAGTTTAATGTGTTACCTTCAATATGGAGCAAAGATTTGAAGTGCAAGCAGTGTAGAGATAGCCAGGTATACTGACAGAAAAAAGCTAATGTAGTGTTTGATATTTCACATAAAGAAAATGTCATTGCATTGGAAACTTAGCACAGGATCAAAGACAAAAAGATGTGTACAAACAAAGGTTGCCTTGTGCAGCTTTGATTGGCTGTAATGTGTGCCGGTCCTGTAGTTTATAGCAGATAATAACGTCAGATATAGGTGGAAGATGGGGAGGACACAGACAGTGTTGTATTTCAACATTGCTGCCTTTTAAGGCCACTGAGGCTACATTTGTATTGATTTTAATTTGATAATGATCCTATTAGTTCTATTAAATTTGTATATATCCTAGGGCTCGGTTACACTCGGTGAAAAACACACACGCCCACAGGAGGAACCAAATTAGTGAGCAAAGGTGGATTGTGTTGCGGGTAACCTTAGAAGGAGGCCATTGGTCAGGACTATAGAACATGCCTGTAAAGTTTTTGATGGGAAGAGACAAAGTGGCATGTTGTCTAATATGCATCTGTGCGTATGCATGAGCGTGCACGAATGTACACGCGTGCTCAGGTCAGTGGGAGCGGTAGGCTGGCTGCCGTTTTGTTGCATGAGCACACGTGCAAAGAAAGAGTTCCCTCATAGCAGCAGACGGTCAGTGTGACGGTGGCATCCACGTCACTGGAAGGAAGCCTGTCTGTGCAAAAGACCAGGACACTTCTGTGATCGACTTGGAAGACTGTTGCATCTTCATTTGGTCTTCCTTCTGGGAAGTGTTTTGCAATTCACATTATAAACCTCCCCGCCAAATCCTGCACCTTGGTCACTTTGTCACTTTGTCAAGCCCCAGGATGATCAGCACCAGGAGAACTGTCAGTTTTGCACACACAAGCATGTGAGGTGCAGCTTGCCGACGCCTGTCCTCCACCGTCAGCACCTGTCAGGAGGTGCTGTCAATGCCCCGATGCCAGGAGCCGCCTCAGGTGTATTGGAGGGGGAAGCTAGGTGGCCAGTGCCTTTACTCATTCCTTCAGGTCAAGCGGTGTGCCCCCCTACATCCGGTCCTTCCTCCACTCCCCCACCTTTCGGGCCCTTCACTCGACCCTGCGCCTCCTAGATGCACAGGCCCCCCCCAAGGGGTTGAAGCAGCCCTCCCTCCAGGAACCAGCTGGAGTCGCCCGTGTGGTACGAACGAAAATAATGACCCAATAAACATAATCCTGAAAGCAAGCAAATAAGGTGGACTGTAACACGAGACGTTCCTCTGAAGCTCCATAAATCCGCTGGCGACTGCGGCATGTTTGGATCGCTTTCCCTCTCCCCTTAGCTCCTGTCACACAGTTAGTCAGGTTGTGTATTCAGGAGGACCTGACAGCCAGAGACATCGAGGACTCGGGTCTCCCGCTTTGCCATTATGTGGTCACGGGAGGATCATTAATCTCCCAAAAACGTTTATTCTGAAGGTATGTGTTTTTTACACAGGACCTCAGAAAAATGATGAAAAAGTACACTTAAAAAATTAACATAAGACATTTCATGCACTCTTAGGAAAATATAATCCATAAATAATTGATTGACGGTGTGATTGCTTTGGTTTACAGTAATTTTTCTGCTGCACAGGAGGAGAGAGTCATACCGCAGGGTTTTTAGCCTAATAGACTGAAGGATATTTCATTCTCAACTGTTCATATGGAGCCATAGCACTACAGCCTGTCTAATGTGAACTCATTTAGCTTTGTACAACTCAGATTACGCCAATATACCACGGTAATGTACCATGTTTCCAAGGTCAGAAATGCAATTACTACATGTCTTGTTGGTTGACTCTATCAACATCTTTGAAATGTGTTTGTTTTCCATTACAGTTGCCAAAGCGGGCTTTGTGAAAAAAGTGGACGTTTCTCATTTGCAAGTTGTCTACCGGCTGAATTGGAAATGTGCATGTGTGCTAAAACAAGCCTCGATGTGGGCGGACCCTGCATCGTTCTGTCTGACAGGAGCCAAACTGGGCTCCATCTCTGCTCTCCCCCAAACAAAAGGATACGTTCGATATCGTGTGGCTGGAGTGCCTGTGGTTACCCCCTGCACCCCCCCCCCCCATATATTCATATATTTCTTTTTCAACAGCGTGAAATGGAGTCGCCTTCCCAAAGTGATACTGTACTCAGCGAGGGGTGTGAGAAAGGGGGCGGTGTTTTGGAAAAGGCTTCAGGAGGACAGAAGAGCGGAGACCGAACCTGAGACTAAAGACAGGGTTTAGTGGGCCTAAGTTTACAGTAGATTTGCTTTATAGGAGTTATTTAGTCTTTCAGATTTGAAACAAAAAGCTAAGCCATTTCTCTCACATTACATGAATCACACTTTAAATATGCCTTTTAAAGGAGGTGTTACTTAGACCAGTTTGGAAAGCTTTCAGAGTTCCCAGTGTTCCTGATACGTTGCCAAATTATCTCACTACACGGGACGTGTTTGGTTTGTTCTTGGCAGCGACGTTGTGGTTGGCCCACATGAACCGGGTTCTCTGGAGCACAGGGTCACTGTGACGTCATTGCAGCAAATTGCCCCCACTTCATTGTCCTCTCCCACTAAGCCTCTGCCCCCCCCCAAAAAAAAAATAAAACTAAATAAAAAAGGCAAAGCAACATACATAAGTGGCCAGTGTTGCAGGACATGGAACAGACCATTCACCCTCAGCATCCAGGACGGGGACCAATGAAGTCAGAGACACACAGTTTATCTTCCAGATGGGCTCATTTACTGCCTTAGGCTCGACCTGGTCTCCCAGGACCTCTGCCCCTGATTTGTGCTGGAAATTCTGTGGACTAAACAATTCTATTCCAAAAAATACATATTATAAATACATACATACATACATATAGAAAATTTAAAAAAAATGAAAAATGGCATTGGGAAAGTAAGAAAAAATAAATATGTCTGCCTGGGTTGTCTGCAGGGATTGGAAACCTTACTGGGGGGAAAATAAGAATATTCTCTTTCTTGCTGACTTGTAGCAAAGACAGGTTGGGAGGGGGCAGAGATTTCTATTCCTTTTTTATTTTTATTATCTGGAATGGGGGGGGAGCCGCGTTTCACTCGTGTAATTTTCACATCACTCAGACGCGTCTACCTGTCTCTTTGGAAGATTCCCTTCCTTTGTCTTGTTGGTAATAAGAGAACATCCACATACAGAGGGCAAGGGGTTTGGGGTGGGGGCGGGGGTGGCGGAGGCCGTGTGGGGAAAAATGACCGAATAGAAAGATTGAAGGTACAGTGGGAGAGCAGGAAATGAAAGGTGTATAAAAAAGGAGGGTGTAAGAGCGAACAGAGAGGGAGAGATGGAGAGATGGCATTAGAGGAGGACAAGTGACCTTTCTAGGTGCTGTTGACTGTCTGTAGAGAGAGAGGAGCAGGCGTGTCAGAGGAAGGAGCCATTTTCTCGCTGCCTCATTACGGTGACTGTGCTCAGTAGTGCAGGACGTCGCGGGGTGGCGCCGGCCTCCAGGCTGATGGCTGGCGTCAGCTGGAGCATGGGGGAGGGGGGCCACATTAGGAATTAGACACAGGAAGACAGGGACCCCAGGAATTAGACAGGGAGACGGGGACCCCAGGGTTAGAAGGCAAAGGCTGAAGTTCATACCAGCAGACTGTGGGGGGAGCAGTTCAGAGATCTGCTGGCTCACCTGGGACGTGAAAACCCAGCCACCTCGGCTGCACCTGCTACCTGAACCCCTCGTGTTTATGTTATAGCGTGCGATAATTGTGCCTAATGAGGATCATTAGCAGCCGACCAGGGGACGTGCAAGGCTGTGGGAGATCCCCTGAGGACGACACGTAGGTGCTGCGTGTGACATGGCACAGCACGTGGCTCTCAGCACACACGTGTGTAGCACACATTGCCGCCGCTCTGCTGCCACGGTTTGCTCAAGCTCCAAAAGGCAAGAAAATGCAGTAAAGGTCTATATAATCATTTACAAAAACTGGACATAGTGATGCAAGCATACATCTGCTGTACCAGAAATTCGTTATAGTTGTTATTAATTTTATACTGACCCCTACATTTCCTAATCCGAATGTAAAACAAACCTTTACAGTATGTTTATCCACAGCACTTCCTCATGAAGATAAGAGACTAATTAGTCATTTTGTGTACAAAAGTGTCTGATTATTTCAGTGGATGCTTAGATTAAAACATATGTGCAGGTGTAGTTTTGTAGTTAGCTGATGAGAGGTCTTAAGGGAATTTTTGTTTCATGTAAAGTGGTGTGTGTCATAATTATTTCCATATTCTGGTAAGTTATTTATTCTATACTCCTCTTATATAACCACCTTCCCAAAGCAAAAGTACTTCAGAGCTAGATATAAAAGTTCTCTAAAAATGTGAATTGCAAATTGTCCTCCCCAAGGATAAATTTAAAAATCCATTTTAACGGCTGATGCCTATTTATACTTTATATTTAGGTAATAGTCTTCACTGCGGTGCAGTTTTGTCCTGTATATCAGTCTGTCTGTACTGTAACTGTGCTTTGCCGCCAAAACTCTTGCTTAGTTACTGTTGCCGCTGCCCAGAGATCCTGCGCAGATCCCCTGTGTCGCCAGCTGCTGTCAGTTAACCAGATTGCCCTGTCCTCTGCGCAGACACCTACCCTTCTCATTGTGTTGCAGTTCCTAGCCAGTCAGAGCAGAGTGGATGTTTCACTGCTACCTATTGGCCAGAGTCAGGGAAGTCTACTGAAGAATACTTCCCCTTTTTTCTGTATAATCCAGTAGTGGAGGCAGTTGACATAATTATGTGTAATTGAAATTGAAATCAGACCACGTGCTAGTTTCCACATTCCCAACATGTCAGCATTTTAGAAATGGGAATTATTGGTGCCCTCTACTAATGGCTCAATCAGTTTTTCAGCACTCTGTGACTGTAGTGTTTTAATGACAGTGAAGAGTGGAGTGCACTTCACAGGCGGAGATTTTAGCACGGTAGCAACTTGTTCACATTCTGGAAGCAGCGCTCTGACACCCAAGGCTGGAATTAAATCAGCACTTCAGTCTACATGTCAGAAGGTAAACAGAAAGTTGGCGCTATGCTCTGCATAAAGAGTCTGGGAGAAATTCAAACATGACGCAAAAGCAGAATTCATTATCAGCAGGTGTCCAGACATCACAGGATCGTCTGCCCCTGAATGTTTTATTACCTTCTGTTTGTTTTGTACTTGGATTTGGCATGGCTTCGCCGAGTTCTCCCTGTAGTTTCTTAAAACGTGAGCATTAGTCCTGCTTTGCCAGCAATTGCAAACTGAAATTTAGCACCCATGCCTTGTGTCTGAGGTTCGTGTTGCACCCTGCCCCGTTTTGTTATGTAGCCAGGGTTAAGTGGTTAATGGAGGAAGCTATATGAGTCCTCCATACGACGCCATGACACTTTACTGTACAGTGAGAAGAGGTCCGTGAAGAATGTGGATGGCCGCAATACCAGGGATGACCTGCAGGGGGCCCTTTACTTGGGTACTGGGCATCAATTGTGATTTCATGGCCCTTCTGAGGAAATGCGTAGGTCAGGTACTCATCATCCTCCCTCCCACCTCTCTCTCGTGCTGTCTGATGAAAGTTAATACACAGTTTGAGCCAGCATGTGTTGCAATAGAAATATTATATTCTCAGCTTGAGAAGTGTTTTATAAATAATGATTACATCTTACTTGTAACTAGTCAAGTAAGTAAGAGTGGTGGTTAAAAAAAACTGAGATGATGGAATTAATGAAAAGGCAATTTTTGCCAGAGCAAATTATCTTTTTGAAATTAATAGTTAATATTTTATTATTGCTATATATTTTTAATACACTCTTTGCATTTTTGCAAATATAATGTATCTTTCCACATTCATTTCACTGCCTGGCCTTCATGGGTACTTCAAATGTGAATTAAAGCACTCCATTTTTAAGACGAAAATGAGTAATAATTCAGAAATATTAATAATATATAATAATGCTGTTCCTGAAAATGGAAAGTTGAAAAACAGAACAGAGAGTGAAGATACCAAAAGGGAGAATGTTTAGAGAAGTTTACTGTGCCAGAGGATGAGAGGGTGTGGCCTGGGAGTTCTCAAGTTTTGAATTCTTATCTTTGTCATTCTATTCTCCCTCTGTTCAACTAGCAGTTGCCGACGGTGACTGGGCAGTTTGTTGCCATGGCAAGTAATTGAAATAGTCCTCTTCTGCCACACTGGCCCAAGCTTAGCCTATTTAGAAGTCACTCTTAACACTGTAGCCTATTAATATTTATTGTCTTTTGTGTTTATTTTAGCCAATCATGCCTTAGTGTGCTTTGAAAATGTCTGTGCTGACAGTTGTTTGAAGGCTGGTTCTGCGTGGGGGAGGGTAGTAAGTAGGACCTTGGGTGGAGAGGGAGCCGGGAGTTGGAGGGGGGGTGGTTTGCCCCTCATGAGTAGTTTGGACTTTTTTATTGAGCCTTTAGGAGCTATATTAAAAATGTGTATATTAGCCTCACTGAGATAGATACGGTTGGTGTAATTTTACCATTCCTAATGGTGTAATTCCGACATTTTTGTTAATAAAAATAGGAGCGGAATTTCTTTCTTTCACTGACTGCCGTATAAAGCTTGAAACATTCTTTGTGACAAAAAAGGGACGAAACCAAAATAAATGTCTAAAAGCCACCAGATGATTAAAATAAATGCAGAGTCATTAATAATCCAGTAAAGGATAAATAACATATATACATTGGAAAACAGTGAGAAAAGGAAGGAAAACAAAAATTAAACTCTGCAATTAATAAAAAAGATACAATTTTTTTGCACACACTGAAGCCTCAAATAACAGTTGTTTAAACAGTTATTGCTCTACTTCATTTTGCACCCTGACAGGCGTACAGAAAATCAGCTGACTTTGCACACATATAAAGCCTGAACACATACAGAGGTATTGGGGAACACTTTCACCACCACCACCTGGCCAGGTTGGTCTGGACGGGACTGGGAAAGGTGGGGGTGTGCAGAGCACCAGAAGGGAAGCCTCTGCCCTCCCCAAACTGTGCTGATTTTGTCTAAAAAAGCTGTGTGGGGCCTGGCCTCCGGTTTCCCATGAGTCTGTGCTCTGCCTTCTCAGCAGCTGCAGGAGACCATGGGTTACTTTACCTTACCTCAGTGCTTGCTCTGTCTGTTTCTGTCTCCCTCTGACTGTCTCTCTGTCTGTGTGTCTCACTGTCTGTCTGTCTCACTCTCTCTGTCTCTCTCTGTCTATCCCTCTTTGTCTCTCTCTCTCTGTTTCTCCCTCTTTGTCTCTCTCTGTCTGTCTTTCCCTCTTTGTCCCTCTCTCTGTTTCTCCCTCTTTGTCTCTCTCTGTCTGTCTTTCCCTCTTTGTCCCTCTCTCTGTTTCTCCCTCTTTGTCTCTCTCTGTCTGTCTTTCCCTCTTTGTCCCTCTCTCTGTTTCTCCCTCTTTGTCTCTCTCTGTCTGTCTTTCCCTCTTTGTCCCTCTCTCTGTTTCTCCCTCTTTGTCTCTCTCTGTCTGTCTTTCCCTCTTTGTCCCTCTCTCTGTTTCTCCCTCTTTG
>JABJVR010000007.1:7347611-7362549 GCA_025773905.1 Chitala chitala | reverse complement strand
GCTTACACAGGGGGGCTAGATGGACAACAGTCCCTGCAATACTGTTGTAGATTTCTACTCCATGACACTGCACAGGCTTACACAGGGGGGCTAGATGGACAACAGTCCCTGCAATACTGTTGTAGATTTCTACTCCATGACACTGCACAGGCGTGCACCAGGGGCCTAGACAGATTGGCTTGTTCCTACAGTTCACCAGATGGCAGAAAATACTTTTAGCCACATCTCACATGAAACTGCACACAGTAGTTTGGGCTTCTCTGTTGGGGTAGTAGAAAATACGGGAAATGTGAAATGTGCTGCATCCAATGTGAGGACAAATCAATGCACACAAAGGGGTTAATTACTATTCATTGTGTAACAAAGAAAGCACCACCTTAGAAGTTAGAAGGACGTGGTTGTTTTGATATGCAGTAATGAATTATTGAAATGTAAATGAACTGGGCTCAAGGTACATATTTACAGTAAATTCTTTACCTGCACTTAAAATCAATTATGGGGTTTTGCCACGCTGTATAATTGTGTTTGTGTGGTTAATGTATTTAAATAACACAAAAGCATGGAAATCATAAATATAAAAAATCAAGCCAAACGTTTTTTTGATTTAATAGAGGCATTGCGGTTTAAATGTTTAAATGTTTCTTTCTTTCCAGGAATGGAGATTACAGATGCATATTATTGTGCGTAGGAAGATTTTGACTTATTTAATTAAGTCTGGACATAATACTATAAAGGCAGCTGTATATTTAACTTTATTATTATATGTAAAAAAGTTATGTTGCTGTTATATTTTATCATTAAAGAAGTGGACTAATGTGGATTTTTTGTTTTTTCATGAAACAAGAGCACTTTTATGACCCTGTCGACAGTGCTGTAACATTGGAGGACTGAGGTTTCCAACAATTCACTGCGTGCGCTCGGTGCATTCCTATTGAGGCTCCTTCGTTAGAAGCTGCCTCAATTAAACGGGCCCCATTAACACGCCTGACTTTTATGTCCACCGTGGCCTTGGTGTCGGATTTGCTGGTTTAGTGCGTGCGTGTGTGTGTGTGTGTGTGTGTGTGTGTGTGTGTGTTTGTGTTTACCATCCGGCGCGAGTCAGAAAACTACAGTAACAGCAGACCCCTCTGAGATGTGGACTGTTCTTCAATGTTTCTGAAGATGGCGGTGAATGAAATTAATGTCACCCAGCTGAACTTTCCTGTCTTGTAATTATTGTTTTCTACTTCCTCCAGGTGTGAGAGGACTCTCAGAGCACATAGACATCTGGTGAGTGACAGCATGGCGCCTCAAATGGCTCTTCAGTACGTTACCCTTTATCCCAGTGCTCTGCCCTGCCCATCCTCTTTCTAGTTCTCTTATTGTTTACCCCTCCCCCCGTTCTCTCTTTTCCTGTTTGCTTGGGGTGCTTAACTTAAGATACAGCCAACGTCCAGGCGAGGCCTGGCCTGGGGTGGCTGTGCTGTGACAGTAGGTCTTGAGAAACTCATTACAGTATCGATCCACGCCGTGAGTGTCCACCCACCATATGTTGTCTTAGAGGCCCGTCGACCTCGTGGAATTATGGCTCGAGGTGCAGGTGACACTGCATTAAAAATTTGACATTTGCGGATGAAAAATACAGCTGGGCGTTCTTCATGAGGACGGCGCGCCGTGGGATCTGGTGGCCGTTACCTCCTGTCCTCATTACATTTCTGCAGCGGTCACGAATCAGAAAATAAAATGTAATTGTGAAATTAATGGCTCATTTCAGGGTTTTCTCCATTTTGAGTCTCAAACAGTCATCCTCATAAATAATAACGCAGACCTTGTTTTATGTTAGTCCTGTTCATTGTACACCGTGACCTGGTGACCTAATTTGGGAAATGTAGTAATGTAACCCAATGAATAAGTTAGAACAGTTAATAGCCCATAAATCATTTATGGAGTACTGCAAATGTTTGTAGTAATTATGAACTCATCTTCATATCAATTTATTTTGATGGTGGTTGTGGTGGGGGGAAGGGTTTGGGGAGGGGTTTTGGAGCTGGCAGTAAGGTTTCTTAATAAATACGCAAGTGTTAAATGTAAACAGCACATCTTCCTCTCCTTCATCTTAAAGAATGAAGATGTTTTAATTTCTCTCTCCTACTGCCACATACTGGTTCCCTGGAGGAACATCAGACAGCTCGGATGTATGGTGACGATAAAGTGCAAAATCTTAACTCGGCTCCATCCATGTCTGCAGAGCTGCTAGAGGCAGATTGTTTTCTAGAGGCTCATTCTAAAACGCCCCAGTGTTTTAATGCATGTAAGTAATTATCATATAAATAAATGGATTTCTTTTATGAGGAATTCCATGATGCTTTAACATAACAAACAGGTGTTCCCGCGATCTCCCCTAATTAGATGTCTGTATGTGGCTTTCCTAATCAAGGCCAGCCAAGTGAGGTTTTAATTTTATTTATTCATTAATCCAGCCATGTGTGGTTTACGGCTTTAAAGTGACAGAACTGTAAATGAACGGACCTTTACTGTGGAAAGCAAGTAGGAGGGCTGTTTTAGCAGCGCCTGCAGTGAGTCGTGCACATACGTGTAGAGGAAGAGAGGGTTGTTCTTTTTTGCAGTCTTTTTTAAAATATATATATGTTACTTTCAACCCACGCTTACAAGTTATCATGTTTTTGAACATGAAGCCTCCTTGCCCAGGGCACCCCTCCACTGAGGTCCACTTGTTCTAACTCCTCTGAGCAGGCAGTTGGCTGGAGACCTTACACGCATGCGGGGATGGGCTTGCGGGAGCTCTCCTTGTCACTCATTGACTTAGCCTTGAACTTGGAGGTCCAGTCGGGAGTCTGGGGTCGGACGCTCGCCGGGGTCAGGCCAGCCTTGTTGGCAGGCTTTTTCTTTTTTTCCCCACAGTTGGAGGTCAGCTTCTCTCAGGGGTCATCGAGGCCGGTCCTGGTGAGGAGCGGAGTGTCGCCTCAGGTGAGGTCAGTAATGAGGCTTGACGCCTGAGCGCGAGCCATTTTGAGAGCGGGGGTGGGAGGCAGACCTTTGGTCCACGCTGCTGCAGCCCTGTGACCGGTGGCTGACCCCACGCCCCCAGCCTCCGCTCTCCCTTAAGAGAATCAGCACCAGCTCTTGATATTGATCAGAAGGATTGGGCCATTGTAGTGGGTGTGTGAGTGAGCTCCAGGGTCAGCTCACTCCCTGTAGTCAACCTGGTCCGCTCATTTAACACGACCCACCAGCAGCTGAAAGAGAAAGTAAACAGACACAGGATGCTGTCACAGACTCTAACTGCTTCTGCCTGTAAGTGCTTTAGGCTGTTCTTGTGTTTTTGTTTATTTTTCGAAATTAATTAAAAACATTCCTGAGAATACAAGATTATCGAAGGATTTCTTGTCAAATAAAAATAGATTTAAATGACAAAAAAAAATTACTTGGGCATCTTATAACATACATAGACAGCTCACAGTACAAGAATTCTTGTGAGTGATGACTTGTTGTTTTGCTGCCCTGTTTCTCATGTCAGCGAGTGCAGAATTAGGATTGGCTGTTTGAGAGCTGGCTTCTTCCGAGGTGGCTAGCAGCCTCGTGTAGCCGTGTGCGGTTAAAACTCAAACAAACCGCGCAGCACAGAATATCATGCTCTGCTGGCACATAGAAAGTTTTTACTTAAGTTACACCTTGCTTGTCGGTTCAGTTAGAGTGATACTAAATATGTTAAAACTGTAATCAAAAGATAACAGAAATATCCTACCCAAGGTTATGTTACTAGCTCCGGAAATAGCTTCTCTTTCTCCCCTAAGGACAGAGCACGTTGTTAAAAGCACTGCTTGTTTTTGAGGGTTGGGATAACCTACACCCTGTCAAAAACCCATACGCCTGCAGGGCCCCCAGATCAGCAGAGGTTTTGTAACCCAGTGGAGCTGGGGAAATGCCTCCCCCCCAGTTTATATTGGCTGAGTGCACTTCAGCTGCTGTTCCACAGAAGGCAGATGTGCCATAACATCTAGGTGCAAGAAGGCATGTGGAAAAACAACAGATCCAAAAACTGGGGGTTCCTTCGTTCATCAGCCACACTAGCTAACATTTGGTGTGGCTGCCGGAGGTGCAGTAACATCTGCGCCAGCTCCTTGAGAGATCTAGGCCTCTGATAATCCCTTTCTCATCCTCATTAAGAGGCGCTGAATCAACACGGGCCCCTTCTAGTTGTTCCAACAAATTTCCTTGCCAAGACGCTGGGAGACCTGGGCAAGGGCCTGAGGTTCAAAGCCGTTATCGGCCCCCAGATGCGATCGCGATCCCGACCACTGGCAGGATTAACGCCATTGACCCCCCTCTTGGGGGCCCTCGGCAGAACTCTGTGTTTTTTCTGCCTGTGTGCTGGAGCAGCTGGAGTAAAGCAGGGTTAGTTTTATAGCCATACGTGGGAGGTTGTGTGAGTAGACACTGCTAATCCACGTTGGTTTGGGCCATGCATTTCCACCGGCACCTCTGACTGTAAATTCTGGTTGGGCTGTACCATCGCTCCGAGAAGCAGAGAAACACCGTGTTGAGTGCACGCTGTGCACTTTTGTCCAGATAGCTCTCCTGCATGTACTGCATACTTCACATGTGTTCAGCTGTGCATGTCTTTCTTCTGATTATTTATTTTTGTGCATGCGTGTGTTTTTGCTTAGCACATTTGTGATGAAGCGTGATCTTTTTTCGTGCACGTTTCCGCACATGCTTTTGTGCTTGGATTTGACTTTTAATGTGCATCTGCGTGCCCAATCACCTGCCCGCGCGCCTGAACGCATGCGCCCGGGCCTGCTGATCGGATATGCTGAGCAGGAGAGAAAGGTCTGGTGGTGCTGTGTTATCAGGGAGGCTTGGTGGGGAGGGGGTGTAATAGGGCTATGGAGGCATCATCAGCCTCACATCAGGCTCTCTATTTGGCGTCGGTCTGTCGGCCAGAGCTGGGCCCTGAATACTGATGCTATGAATACAGATGAGAGCTGAGTGGCACAAGGGGACGAGACGGCTCAACACCAAGGGGGTGCTGCCTTCGAACCCGAGCACGCACACCTGCAACCTCACACGCATGGACACTCACAGACACACATGATAACAGCTGCTGTTGTATCCGCACTAGTGCAAGCATCAACATACAGATAAGTGAACACCTAATATTTATGTAAAACAAAGGTAGACTCAAAAGCACATATTCATGCTCACGAGGCCGACTGCACACAGAGATATGCTTAGCTACAGGAGCTGGTCCTGCTTTAATATGCACATACTCAAATTGATAGGCATTGCAAATTCTTGTAGAAACACAATTATGGACATTCTTAGGTGCAGATAATAAAGCCTGCAGACATAAGAGGAAATCAGGAGCACCTCTCAGACCAAAAGGCACTCCATAAGACTTGGAAGAGCCCTTAATAAGGTGCACACGGTTCGTAGCTTACACACACTAAACCAACGATACGCTAGCAAAACACAAGAGGGCCGTTGCCCTGCGCAAAGGCAAACAATGGCTTCTCGTCCCCTACCCCGCCCTCCACTTACAGGGAAGCGTTTCTGTGAGCGAGCGGACCATCGGATGGCACATTTTTTTTTAACGGCATTGAGAACTGGTCTGTAGCTGAAGCATTTTCTCTCACCACAGTGTCTGGCTACTGGACAGCTCCAAGTCAGGTGAATATCCAGGATGACATCTGATCTGGGGCAGAAATTACCACAGAATGACAGTTGTAATTTTGCTTACCGGTAAATCTGCTGGCAGGAAATAATCACGTGAGAACGCCTGTTATTCTTCATTTTTTTGTCACTGTACCCATATAAAAAGAGGGAATGCATATTTTATTTCTATATAAATGTTTCAGGGTTCACAAAAGAAGAAATGTGGGGACATAATAGGGACAAGAATGTCTAAATAAAGCTTAATTTGCTTTCTGTTGGGAGTAAGAGAGGGAGCTGGGCATGCGGAGATGGGTTGAGTTCAAGGCCGGAGAGTGGTGCAGTGACCCGGGATCAGCTATGAATGGCAGGGGACGCAGGAAAAGCTGCAGGGGCTTCTCAGCGTCGCCCCACAGGCTGCGCAATGGGACCCAGGGGAGGCCCAACCCCCTTGCATTACTGCACCATTTAAAGGCACGGAGCACCTATTTCCGCCAATAAAGATGAATAACCTTTCCTGTCAGAAATCACCACGGCCCTCGGGTGCCCGCTGTAATTGCAGTACTAGAATCTCTTTATTTTTTTGCAGTGTTTAGGGTTTTTTCTCTCCTGCACCGTGGCTCTCTGTCCGTGCCACGCTGAGGCTGATTGCATTGTACTCAGCAATCAAGTCAAAAGTGCGCAGTGGAAAAACGGCACGTGGGCATTTTGCAGTCAGGAGCTTCTCCGACTTGTTAGATTCTGAGTGGAGTTTTTAGAGCGGAAGATCAGCGCACACGCGAGAATTCGCCTTCCCACAGCTGAGAAAGCCTCATTTGGTTACAGTGAGCGACGGCGGCCAATTTGCGGAACAGGTCTTTGTCTCCATCGTGATGTGACATATTTTCGGAGGCTTGTTAAACAAAGCGGGCGAAAGCATTGTAATAGCTTTTTAGAATGACAAAAAGGGGTGCCTCTCTTAATGCCATCGTTCGTGGATGATCTTTGGAGAGGCGCGTTTTGTTTGTGTGACTCACGCGCTTTTTCAGATTTGGGTTCATGGGAGCACTCCTTCATTTCTTCTGTAAACCAAACTCAGCGGCACTTTGTTCTAATTGTACTTGATCATCTAAAAAAAAAAAACTAAAGGAAAAAAGTGAACAACGCTCATCACATTAACTTGTCGAATGCTGCTTGTAACTCAGACCATGTGCATATGTGTGTGTGTGTGTGTGTGTGTGTGTGTGTGTGCTTGCTCTGGCATTGGGGAGAAGGCCCTAATTCACACTAGAAAGTGGTAAGAGCTTGGAGGCTCACCTATAGTACTGTGAAGCCGCTAGTCTCTGATGACTACAATTCCCTGCTCATCACTCGCGGTTAAATCCCCCGTATCTTACAGACTTGGCTTTTATCAGCTGTCTCATTGCCTGCTCCTGTAGCTTTGATACCTGGCTTCCCCTCAGCAACTTTCCCTCCCCTTCACCTGCTCTCCCTGAGCCCTTCACCTATTCACCCTCTTCCTTCCTGCAGTTGCTCCCTTTCCTGCCCCGTGCTTCGTTTTTTTTTTTTCTTTCTTTCCTTCGAAGAGACAAATAGGCCCGCGCACATTGCCAGAACTCCGCATCGGATCAATCAGCTCAGAGCGGTAATTAACTCTTTGCTAAACTGCCCATATTGATTTCCATTTAAATGCTTGGCGGGACGGTGTAAGCGGAGGTCGCCGCTCCCAGTTTATGGGGGTGTAGGGGTGCCTCGCGAGGTCCCAGGCTTGACGACGTGGCCCATTTTTTAATTGAGACACAGGAAGCACGAGAGGTGTTCCTCAGTCCAGTTGTCAGGATGACTCTGAGCACCAAGAATGCTCGCCTCCTCCTCGCCGTCAAAGTCCGTCTTAGAGCAGAGAGATCAGCAGCTTTTTCAGGGACAGCCCATGAGCGGAGATGAAGTGTGGCTCTTGGCAGGCCGCCCTGTGAACAGGCGCTAAACAAGTGGGTGATGGACAGCGAGACTTTGGAAGCAGTCTTTGGCATTTAGCCATCCGAAGCGTCTCCGTAACTCATCGAACAGCCATATGTATCGTCTTATACCTTATCCTATTACTGGCAAGAGTTCCATTTCAAAGGCAGCACGTAAAGCCAGTAATAACTTTGAAATTGAGTTATCTGTCGTAAAACATACTTTTATCAATATACTATAGTATGCCTATGATAAATATACTATTTATTGCGTAAATCAGTATGTGTAATGGATAGTGTTTTTGTTGCAGATAAAAAGATACAGAGGATGTTTTCGCTTAAAGGGCCTGATGTTTTACCCTTTCGTAGTTAATGCAAATAAATTTACCCTCATTACCTTTCGTAGCCTTTGGACTACATTAATAACCCCTATGTATGATGATTTATCCAGCGCCCTTGCACTGATGATGATAGAAACTACACGGACGCTCGTCATGTTACACTTAAACCCATCAGTTGTCTCTAGTGTCCCATTTCCTCTATCTAACGTCTCATTTCCTGTATCTTGCACCCTCATACCTTTGCTTTTTTGTCACTTTGTGCTCATTTGTTTGTCCAGCCTGTCCGTATATAATTGAGTTTGCATAATTTAGCGTAGTGTAAGCTGCAGAAGGCCTGTATTTGCTTTAGATTTCAAATTGTAGGGAAATTACCCTTTTTTGTGTCAGTGGATACTTTCTGCTCACCACGCAATTTTGTCTTTCATCTTGCAGCCTTGGCTTGTAAAGGATACTTAAAGCAAACTTTATTCTTTCTGAATGACAGTCACAAGAGCACATTAGTCGTGGGGACGTAACCGAAGGGTGGGTAGTGCCTCTCTCTCTACGTGACGTCACCGTCATATTGGAGCACCTGCATTCTGCCTCTGTCTACAAAGTGCCCCATTGGCACGCTCTGAAGATGTGCCTGCTGCCCTCTTCTCTCTCAGGTCCACAACAGCTCTTAGCTGGGCAAAAGTGTGGTGTCAGCATCACTGTTATCAGTTAACTGGAGCGCACATGTGGGTGGCTGTTGTGTGCATGTTCACAGACATATCGTACCACAGCCCATGTTGGGTTTTCTATTGGTAGTCCTACCTGCCATGTGAGGTGTAATCACCCTATCAAAGTTCTGCTGTATAGAAGCCAAGTCAGATCTCAGCACTTGCCCCTGTCACTGCACTTGTCTTAAAATTTAGGGAAATCTGCTGGGACCCTAATACTATCTAATCAGAAGATCAATACTCATTACTGACTTCTTTAAGTAGACACCTCTGTATGGTGCCCTGCAGTTCCAGACCCTAATCTGTGTGTTTGGTGTGGGTGGATGGGGGATGGGGGAGAGAGGTGTGCTCTCACCTCCCATGGGTATCGTTGGCACCCAGTCCGTCTCCAGTACCTCCGGAGCTCGGGCACCCGGCCAGCTGAAGGAGACGTGAGAGTCCCGGCGGAGCTTGGGGGCGAAAAAGCGGATGCCGTTTTTCTAGAGATACATCAAGTGATGTTCTGCAAAAAAAAAAAAAAAGGGAAATGAGTGCTCAGGTTTTTATAACTGTTTTACTGCCTTTTGATGTGACATTGTGGGATGTCCTCTCCACAAACTCATACAAGGAGCAGCTTTGCAGCCGCAGGAGTGAGAAGCAGTTTAGAGGAGTGTTTTTTTTCTGGAAATTGTAAGGCACCCGCAACACTGCAGCCTCTGAGCTGAAAGCCATTTGTTTCTAAAATTGGTTTAAGTCCAGGCTGGTTCAGAGTTTTAATAAGGCCTGTGCTGGTTTTAATTGATTGCTGACTGCTTGTAATTGGCTAGTCTCTGGCCTGCGGACTGATGCTGTAACCTTTTCCTTCTGAGGCTCGCAATTAAACGAAGCAGTAAACGTCGGCCGCAGGAATGCTGCAGCGTTTAACTACGTGTTAGATCGCGACAGCAGTTTGCTTCAGTGCTCATGCTGTGAAAAGCTGGATCCCGTACGGGACTGAGGAAAAGCAAGCGTCTTCTATGGTGAGCCAGTACCCTGGAGGTAGATCCAGGGCTGGAGAGAGTGACAAGTGAGCCGTTTCCGGCAACTTGTGTGTGTGTGTGTGTGTGTGTGTGTGTGTGTGTGTGTATTGAGGTGTGTGTGTGTTGAGGTGTGTGCATGTGTGTGCTTATGTGAGCAGGCACAAGCGCTGTACAAAGCCCTAATTGCATTAAGAGGATGACGCACTTTCTTACTCTGCCCAAACTCACATTAATTACTTGTGAATGGTGTACCAGTGTGTCTGGGGGCCCGCCCACACAACCTGGAACCTTCAGTGGGATACCTTTCATGGGTCCCTCAGGTGTGTGCTGCTTGGGCTGAATGTACAGCAGAGCAATTCCGTGCCAGGGGAGCGTTGCAGTCATGTGCTGGAGTTCCTGTCTGCTCCCACTTGGAGCGCTGCGACAGAGAGAAGCTTGCCCCCGGATCACCATGCCTCCTCTGCTGGGTCCCTTCCCAGGTCAGGGAAAGTGCACCACCGGATCTTCTGACTCTGTGCCAGGCTGAAGGGGCCAGCACTCTCACCGCTGTGTGAAATTACAGAAACATTCCTTTAAGGACCGTTGAGTGTCACCAGACGTCGTACACGCCGAAACAATTTCTGCTTGTACTGGGTTGCTTCTTGAGCAAATGAGAATCTTGAAGGAAAATTGTTTTGTTCCGCTCATGTTTGATGTACATATTAAAACAGAAGGTATACTGTGCACTTTCATGGCCTCATGCCTGCAAAGCGCACAAACTTCACAGTTTCTGTACTTCATTTTATCATTTAAAAAATGTGAGTAATAAGGCCATAATTTGATTTGTCACATAATGCTTTTGTTTGTAAGCTTTGATTAGCTTTGATAAAAGTACACTCGATAAAAAACATTTAAGTACTGAATATGAACCAAAGTACATTTTATCAACTCGATGACAATATATTTCAGATGCCTTGAAAAGATAGTCTTGTTCCTTGAACCTCCCCTCCGTAATTCCTTTATTGTGTTCCTTCTGTTTTCATCCTCCTTCTGTTGTTGTTCTTCCTGAGCTAAAATATTCTTTTTACCCCCCCCGAACACACACACACACACACACACACACACACACACACACACATACACACACACACACACACACACACACACACACACACACACCCTTTTTCCTCTTGGACGGTGTGCCATGTCTTCAGGGTAAGCCTGCCTCAAGCTTTTTTTTGTCTCTCTCTCTCTCTTTTTCACTCTTCCTCCCCTTTCCTGTCATCTTTGTAATAGTGGACCACAGAGCTGTTGCCATGTCGACCAGCCAGCACATTGCTATGGCAACCGGTTTGTGCGAGGCAAGCCTGCTGATTAGGGACCGATGTCTGGCATATCCTGGCCGACATAGAGGGGAAAAGGGAAGGAGACAAACCTGGGTGGATGGGAAGGAGGTGCATGTCTTGTCATACTGGTTGCCTACCTGTACTACATTCTCTTACTGAAACACAAACTAAATATTCACTACTTACAGACTGCCTGCATACTTTATAGCATATAGGTTGTAGTGAATTATTTTTCAATATTGATTAGTATGAATTTTCCCATTCACTTTTATTAGTATATTAAATATGTATGGCCTAATAAATCAGACTGTTTGTGTATGATTTATAAATTGTATTTCTGCCTACTAGCAACATAGCCTTTGACATTACTTGCCTTGGTCATTAGTCTATAGACTAATAGATATGGAAGGGAAGTATAATCACCCTATGAGAAGCGCAGATGTTGCAGCAGTCATGGTCACCGCAAGGTCTTCTTCTTGTAGTCAGGGCCTTTTCTTAACAGCCCGGATCTGACCATCTTTCCCATGTGAAAGCCCTGTACCCAGGTCACCAGCTGTTGATAAATACCACTCCTTCTCTGTGGTCTAGCAGTTGTAATTGGCCCGTAAATGACCAGTCAAAGCTTACGTTGGAGCAGTCACGCTGGTCATAACCGATAACCCCCCTCTTTCCCTCCACCAACCCACCCACGCTTCCAGGAAGACAGAGGGAGCTTTTAAAGAGTTGATCCAGCATCCGAAATGCTAACGAAGGCCAGGTGGGTGGTGAAGAAAGCGGTCTCACCTCTGGTGTGGCTACCAGCAGGCCTTCTGGCTTCTCAGATCCATCACTGAAACTAATTACAAGATCTAATTAAAGAGCGATGAGAGAGAGAGGCAAATTCCTCCACCACTGACCTCAGCCAGCCCGTCATCTCATTCAGGACAGTAATTACACCTCATTTATTATTCATCCCACGGCTAAATAAGAGCCTGACATTTCAATAACAATAATAAGGACAGAGGAGGAGAAAAAAAAAGTGCACAAACTTCAGACTTGCTAATTGCGCGGCTCGGAGATTAAATGACTGGAAAAAGCCTGTTATTTACTTATTCATATCGTCTTGGGGTTAATGCCAGCATAATGCTCTCTGCCCAACAGTGACATGAAGGGCCGAAAGTGACACAATCTGCAGAGTTCGGCTGACATTCCCGGCTGCGCCCACGTGCACTCTGGCTCTGAGACACAGGTCCGTTTACGACACTGATGTGAGGGTGTCAAGTGCTCTGCATGTCAATTCTTTTTTTTAAATTGTGAGTCTGGTATGCTTTATACAACATTGGAAAGTACACCTCAGAACTAGAAAACCCCCTGAAACAAGAGCAGTGAGTTAATTCCGCTTCATGTTTTTGCTCTCTGCTACTTTTTTTCACCCTGTTTTACCCCGTCCTCTGTATGCTCTGCTTTCCACCCCCTCCCTTCCACCCCACCTTTGTACTCCCCTCCTGCTCCCGCCCCACCTCCTCAGCCCTGCTGTGTCCTGATCTTGGTTGCACCTCGTTAGGCCTCTGCCCTCATTGGCTGCCCTGATGGCGAGGAATATCGCGTAATTATGAGCTGGAGATGGCATTACAGCCATCAGGAATTATAGATGAGTCTTCAGGCTCCACAGCAGACCAAGTGGATAAGGGTGAAGTGGATTGGTAGGGTTACAGGTACAGAGGTCAGGGGGAGGACATGATGAGAGAGACACGCCCCAGTCTCCTTCCTGGTTTTCTCACCCTCTGGTCCTTCAAAGAGCTTGGTTATGTATACATAAACCACAATTCTGTGCAGAGGGTCACACGGCTTCTCCTCCATCTTGGCTCTCAGATATACCATATAGTCATGATATAGATGACACAAATGAATACTTTACTTAATATGTGTTTTGCTATTTTGGTGCACCCAAGTACTACGTAAGTTGAAAGCAAATATTTTACCTACCAAACTAATTTATAGGAAATTATAAAGAAAGGTGTAAATCAGTTAAAAGATTAATTTTGATCTTGCCTCACTCCCTACATTTGCATATCCCTTTCTGCATACTTAGTCAGGATATCAGGATGCAGGCCTTGGTGTGTGTACCTTTCCTGACTCCATCATGGCCTTTTGGGTGACACGGAGCCCTTCTCATGTTTGTTTGCACAGTTCTGTCCTTGATCTAATTAGCTAAAGGCTTCAGAATGGGTTTTAATGCCTTCAGTCAGGGACAGGTAGGACCATGAACATTGGACGCATTCTAGGCTGTTAGAAGCCCTGACTGTGTTCACTGCCAGAGCTACAAACTCAGTGGGTACTGGCACCTGCCCCCCCTCCAGGCCTCACGGGTTCATGTGCCCAGTGATTATCCTGTCGTTAATCTAGCATTCCCAATGTTTGCTTTGCTCCCAAGCAGGATGCAAATTCACTATTTCTGGCCCGCAGTTTTGTACATGTCCACTGAAACCAGAAAAAGGGGAAATGTTTGCTTATTTGTATATATGCATCATTAGGTGACATTTGTATCCATGTGTTTATGATGTTGAGTAATTCAGGTTAAGTACTTTGCTCTACAGTTCAATTCCATAGCAGAATCCCTCCAGGGAGGAGAACCAGCAACCTACAAATTTCAACTCAGTATATATATTTTTTAACCACTGAGGTACATGTTACTGTGGCCTTTAAGATAAATAAGCAAAGAGGGATCTGACCGTGATGAGAGAGAGGTAGCATTTAAAATACCATTTACCTTCACTGTTTGACAACGAAAGCGTTATTTTGTTGCGAATGCGAATTTGCATATTGAGGTCAGGTGAGGAGGGAGCACAGTTGGAGGCTGAATTTAGTTTGCAGAAAACTGCTCCCCTCCCCTCCCCTCATCCACACACACACACACACACACACACACACACACACAAAAAAAAAAACATCATCTGGCTGGCCATAGCCTGAGTGTAGTTTGCACATATTGGTGTTGGTCTGGATGTGTGACAGGTGATTTTGAAACCCAAATGCTCTGGTTTATAAACAGTGGGATAGTGGCTGACTGACTTCACAAGTGACCAATAATAAAGAGGGGTACAAGATGTTTCCTAGATTCCTGTTTGGGATTTCATTTTGGAACACAGAAGAAGACTGAGTTTGTCATTTCTTAAAGCTCAGTCATCTGTTCCTGGTCCTGGCGTGTGCACGTGCGGAGGAACATAAGCGCCTACCCTCTCACCTCCAGGCAGTGGTACAGGGAGGGGGGTTGGGTGCATGAGTGATGTCTCCCCAAGGGGGTGATATTTTATAGTTTGTGTCCATCAGCGATGGGTCCTGGGGCAGCAGGGTTGACAGTAAGTGCTCTCAACATCGGTGACAGTGATTCATTTCAGCCATGACACAGATGACTGAGGAGGCGGGTCAGAGGTGTGTGGGCTGCAGGAGGTGTGGAGGAGAAGGAGAGTAAGAAGACAGGTAGCATCATGTACCTCATAGCACAGGTGGAGCTACTCCAGTCCCAGCTGTGGTCACCTCCCTTCAGTGTTCCATGTGCTTCTATGTTCTGGGGCTCTCAATCCACTTCACCTTTCCCACTATGGAAAGAACATCAAAGACATAACAGGATACCCAGGGTGAGGTGGTCCTTCAGACACCCCCTCCTCTATACACTTGCAGGAAAGGTAGGGGGGACAGTGACCTATAGAAGGAAACCCCTGGCCTCCGAATCTCAGAATTTGAATTTTCAGTTTCTTCTTGTTGCCCGCCTGCTATTATACACTGTTCAAACCCTACATGTAGCGTTTGCATGAGGACAATAGAGGAAGACAAGCATTTTGTGCCCTGCCATCTAGGACCTGCAGACCAAATAGTGAATATGGAACCTCACCCTTGGTATCCTGTTTTTTTTTCCTTCTTTCTTATGGCATTGCTGTCATTTTTCTTGTCACCATAAGATAATTTGGCATATGGTAAATCTTTTGCAATTCTTTTTACTCATGTTTA
>JABJVR010000007.1:7326155-7345067 GCA_025773905.1 Chitala chitala | reverse complement strand
GTTGGGTTTTCCCGTGCGGTTTGTGTTGTGGTGTGTTGTGTTTTTGGGGTGTGGGTTTGTTTGTGGGGGGGGGGGGGGGGGGGGGGGGGGGCCACTGGACAGGACACTGTCACAGCACACGGACACCGCTGTATCAATTGTCAAAACAAGCACTGTTTGCTTTTATTGTGTGCAGTTGTTCTGCTGACATGCTTGTTTGTGCGTAGTATCGGTGTGCTCATGAAATTCATATAGGGAGGTAAAAAGAAGTATATTATCAGATGTAAATTGCAGCAATTACTAACTGTAACAGTACAGAGTGCCACAGGGGAAAAGCAAGAAAGGCAGTATGTGAAACAACACCATTACCTGTAATTGCGCACACGAGCAGATGTTTTCTGGACCTTTTTGTCCACTAGTTGCTTGTAGAAGCTCAGATGAGACGTATGAGCACCCTTTCTGGTGAATGTGTAGAACCGCTTAGTTGGGGGCTGTGTTTTACGCTGTCAAATACTGCAAGGCCTTTGATATGGTTTAATGTGCCTTGAATTTTTCTCTGGGAAGCGAACTGGTCGCCGAGCTCAAGTGGACTCTGGCGCCCTGGTGTCCATGCACGTATGTGACGACACGGCTTCATCACACGACGTGTGGTGTTACACCAGAGGATCCCGTCATTGATATGTGGTGTGTGCACATAACAGCTTTTGTGCATGTCACGTGTTTGTAGAGGCGCACGCATGCTTAATGAGCATTTGAGGATGACGTTTTGCCTCCCCGCACACGTGTTGTCACGTGTCGGGTCCTGCCGTTGCTCGAGATTCCAAATGCCCCACGTATCAAACTCCTGCTGCACAGAGGGCACATGGAGGTGGTGTTCTGAGGTGTGTTCTGTGATCACCCGGTACGTCTGCGTGACATGTACAATAGGGTGGTGTCAACGAGAGAGCTGTGGAGGAGGACGTGATTTGTGAACATTCACCAGTGCTTCGCTGCTAAGTGTCGTGTATGATAGGCACACAGTAAGGTCCAGAAAACGTCTTAAGAAGTGTCTGTTTCATGGAACCATGCCAACCCTGCTCCTGCCATCCCAGCATTCCCCCGCTGAGGCTGATTCACGCCCAGCTTGTCATTCAGTGCAAGCAGTGCTTGGGCTCGGCCTTGTTTTGGCCCTGGAGGTAATTATGGGGCATTAGGGCACGACAAAATACATTTGTGGCACTGCTAATTGTGTGGCAGCGAAAACAATAACTCTCAGCATGCACCCGGGGGTATGAAAGGAGGTGTAGGCTGGGAGGAGAGGGGGGAGGGCTTGGCAAGGGGGCTGGCATCAGGCCAGAGGAACATACCGGCACCATCCATCAATGCAGACTCTTTGAGCCGTCCTAGTGGGCCTCACACACTCCGCGGCAACGCGGTGCTCGTCTGAGCGGACCACCTGCAGTGTGCTGAGCAGTGACATTAATGCACGTAAATATGCGATTAGGTTCATGTAAATAAGTGATTAGACAGGACTGCTATGAGTCCGATGACTTTCTGCTTTCTGACACCTGCTGCCCTTTCTGTTGGTGTGCCCTTCATTGCCTACCCTTGCTGCCAGCATCCATTATCCGTGCCCGGCGCTCTTTAAGGTGCCTCTGAGCACTTGTTGCTATCTTCTGTTTGCCAGCTGATATCCTTCCCAAGTAGTCTGTGTGTCCTAAAGAATAACAATAATAATGAGCTGTTTCCTCTCTTCTTTTCAGGTGCACATTCACCACACAAGGAAGACCCTGCAGCACGTAGGTACGTGCCAATCACATTACACCTTATCCCAGGGTAGAAAAAAAGAGGAACTCTCATTGTAAACTCAGACTTTAAGAAAATTGTGCTGTGTGATACTTTCTCACTTTATTTCAGTCACCTTTTCAGATTAAAAAAAGTTAATTTCTTCTTAAAAACTTAGTAGTGTGTAGGTACGGTATTTCTGATGTGTAACATTCAGGACAGAGGGTACCAGATTGCTGTACGGCTCTCTTCCCAGGTAGGAGTAAGCAGAAGGCTCTTGGGCTCTGTTAGCGTCATCCCACTGCACTCCTGCCTTCAGACAGTCTGTCGCAGGGCCTCGGCTCAGCCCCCCCCCAGTCATTCCTCCTTCAGCTTAATCACAGATTTCAGGCACGAATCTCACACAAACACACAGACTCATGCCTTCGTTCCTAGTCACAGCCTCCTCCCTCCGCACCCCCCTTCCCATTGTCTTCCTCTTGCTGCGTCCTTGCAACCCCTTAGTCTGACTGCGTGACTTGCGGACAGTCGATGCGGCGCTCAGCTGCAGCCGCCTGGGTACATCGGGCGCCGCTTTGCTCCCAGAAGCGTGTAACGCAGAGGAAGCGAGACTCCCAGCACGCCGTGTCAGTGGGCCGGCTGGCATGGCGACGCTTGACGTGCTGGACCATGGCATACGCGGCAGCTCCCTCCCCCACCACCACCTCGCAGCCAGTTTTCTTCCAGACGATATCTGCCCAGCGGCAGTGGCAGTATCAGAACCACTTTAGATGCAGCACATATCTGGTCTGGTCTCACGTAAGGCAGCTCGTTACACAGGCCGAGTTACAAAACACAACTGAGAACCACAAATCCCCGTTCAAGAAAGCCAAGCCAAAGTTACGACACCACCAGCACCAGTAACAAAAGAAGACATTTATTGCTGCAAAGGGCCTTAATCAGTCCAAGCACCCAGCCTCCGAACGGGTCTTTATTAGGCCTTTACAAGGCAGTCTCTCCGGAGTGCCGTGTGCCCAGCACTTCACATTGACACGCCTCCCCCCGCAGTAAAAACACAATTCACTCAGCTGACTTTTGAAAAGGTCAAACAATCACCACCTCAAATGACAATTAAACAGAAGGGTAGCAGGGCACGTAGCTGGAAACCTGGGTTTCTCTGCTCCATAGCTGCGCCGCTGGTTCAGCTTGGTGGACCTGTTACGTCACACGGTTGTGCATTGCTGATTGATACACAGCGTGAGATACACATCCTAGTCTGCACAAGCGTTAACCTGAATTTTTTGAAGTTGTGGAGAAGTGGTTCCTGAGGTTGAGATTGATTCTCTGTGGTTTGTGTCTCTTTGTATATGTGAGCGCATCTATTACTCTCCACATTTAGTGTGTGTATAATTTTGCATGCGGTTTATGTATGTACATGCAATGTGTACATGCGACAGTTGTATTCAGGTAGTTTTGTATGTGTAGCATGTTTAATGCGTGCCCATAAGGGAGCTGAAACGAGTCCAGGTGTTCAGCTCCATATTTCAGTGCGATCCTCCATGTCTGTCTGCTGAAGCTCCTCCCAGTATTGATAGGAACACTAAGGAGAAAACAAGACTGGGTACACATTCAGTCTCACTGTAAATGATTCACGTCCAAAGGCCTGGTATCCAACCCCACGTAAAGAATCCCCCTCCACTCAACAGCCGTATATAGTCACGATCACACCATCATCTCGGCAAACGTGTTTCTAATCTGCTGCGCAAAAATGGCGAATGTTATCCCATGAGCATCGGAAAAAAGAAACCGCTGAGTATCTTCTGATCGAGAAGGCCTGTTAGCCAGGAAAACTCTTTGATGATGCTGTAACACTCATCAAACTTGAAAATCCACCTCAGCTCAGCCTCACTGTGAACTGAAGTTGAGTCTCTGGTTTTGGTTCCTACTCCTGGAGTACTCCACGTACAAGAAGTTAATATCATCCACACAGGCCGTGTCCGGTGCGGCAGTTCCAGTACCACGATGTGCAGCAGTGGAGGTGTCCCGCGTAGTATCCGTGAGAGTGTCTCAGCGCCACCCAGAAGTGGGAGAGGAGTAAGGTACTTCTTCTAGATGCCAAGAAAAGTCAAGCCTATAGATCTGTTTGGTCAGCTGAACTATGGAACTATGTTTTCAGTCTGTTTTGCTCACATAAACTCAGCCATAGGAACCCCCTGTTTATACACACCACACATACAAACATACACTCACACACACAGCTTCCCCTCTCCAGCTTCTTAAATATTTTGGTGTCCATGTTCTTACGGTCTTCATTCTTGACTAGAATGCCTGGGTCTGTCTCGGGCCTAGTTTTACTGTACAGACGCTGGTACATCTTCATCCTCACTGATAATCTTTTACTCAAAACGTACAAACGCCCAAAAACGTACACGTCCACGTGAGCATAAAAAGCGGCAGTATTGCAGCTAAACAAGTGAAGAAAAGTGTAAAGCATCTTTGATGCAGATGAGCAGTACACCCAAGAGGAAATGACCCACTAGCCTGAGGCGCTGCCCTCCCCCGCCCAGGTGCAGTGAGTGAGACTGCACGGACATCCTATACCTGAGTGTGTGGGAATCCCTGTGTCCGCCCCACAGTCCACATTCCGCCTTCTCGGTGCATCTCAATCTTACTTATCCTACGCACACCCGCGACACCCTCCTCTCACCCCCCAGCACATCCATTACTACCCCCACTCATGCCCCATGCACTGTTACACACACAGACATGCACAGCCCCCCCCATCTGCTAACGAGAAAGCGATTAGTAAGCGTTTGTGCACCTCGCTGATGGCGCGTCCTGGGCTGCTCTGCGCAAAGGAATCTCATCGTCTCGATCTCACACTGCCTTTCGGGGATCACTTCCTCTCCACTCCATGTACCTCCTCTCCTCTCCTTTCCTGTCCTCTCCTCTCCTTTCCACTCCTCTCCTCTCCCTTTTACGCTGGAAGCTGCATCTCTCTCTCTCCTTTTCCCTTTCTTCTTCCCCTTTGCTGCCTCACTACCTCGCTCCTCCCATCTGTGAGCTGTGGGCTGCTCTGGGTTTTAGACAGATCTCTCGCACAATGGTTGATCAATACGGGTATTGATCCGCTGGCAAAATGTTTATAAATTCATCCTGGGCAGCCAGTGTGTGTTAGGGGAGGGGGGGGTAGCTGAGGGGGGCTCCAGGGGGTGATGCTATTTCGCACCTGATTGGCTGCCCGTCTGTTTGCGTGGCACGAAGCGGCTCCCTCTGCCTCCGTCGCCATTCTGCTGTACTCCTCTGCTCTCACAGTTAAACTTTCCAGCCCTGACGAGCTGGCAGACAGCTGGAGTGTTGCCATTTAACCTTTTCACTGCTAGGATTTGGCTGCCAGCCAAATATCAGTACCCCCTAAGTGCCCCCCCCTCTCTGAACAACCTAAACCATCTTCATCACCCTGCTACCTTTCCCACAGTCTAAAATCTCAATTTGCATAAATTAGCAAGGTGCAGGCAGCGCCAGCCTCTTAACAAGAGGCTGTCATCTCATTTCCTCTCCAGCTCCTCCCCTTCATCTCAGAGCACACCATAGATGCCGTTTGCCTGCTCCACCCTGGCACAGATCCAGGGTGGGGTGGGTTGCTCCTGTCTTCTGTGCCAGAGGGTTTGCTTGCCAAGTCCCTCACCAACCTGTGAAAAAGCTTCTGTCTATCCTGCCTCTGTGAGGGAGTAAGGAGTTGGTACGAGGTCCACACACACACACACACACACACACACACACACACACTCACACACACACGGGAGTACCTGGTCTGCAGTACTGCTGAAGGTGTGTTCAAAGGGGGTGATGGGACAATGACTTGTTCCATAATCATGACCAAGTGCTGACATTGGGAACTGCTACTATGGGTCTGGTTCATCCATCTGTGAATGTGCCATGTGACACGACTTCCTGCCAACACTTGTCCTTCACACTTGGCACATGGTGTCTCAGTGTAACAAGTGGTCGCAGTTCAGGAACGCTGCATAATCCCAGCATAATCTTAACATTTTAATAACTGCTCATCTAAGTCCAGCACGTTGTGCAATGGACCAACTTAAATGCTTGGTTTTACTTCCAAAAATTCTCAGCGGAAGCAGCGAAACAGCGTCACCAGGATGCTTTGGCTTGCCAAGCAATGATTGACTAAGTAGCTTGAGAAAGGCACACAGCTGCTTCTGAATTTGAACCATGTAAGTAAAAAATGAAAGTAGATAAATGAAAAAGGAAAGAGTGTAAACCATTTGGTACATGTGCTTGTTCTAGTGTTGAAAGTTGCGTGTGTGCAAAGCCACTCAGCTGGGCTGCAGCTGGAATCCTGTAAGGACTAGGAAAGCCTGGCCTGGGAAAGCCAGCCCCCTGTCTCCACCCCCTTCATGTTGTCAGTGACGTCAGCCCCACCTCCCAGCTCAACCCCATCCTCTCTTCCCCTTGGTCCTGAAATCGGCCCAAACCACACGGTCTACAGCAGCACCACGACTGCGTGTCATCGGAGGGGCGGCTCTCTAATTAATGCTGTGTTTTTAATTAACTGCGGCAGCTACTTTATCCCCTTGCTGATTGCGGGGAGGGAGCGAGGAGCTCATAACTTTTCCTCCACCGCACTGGCTTTGCCTGCGGCCCGTTCTCCCGCGCTGACCTTGAGCCTCTGCCCTCGAATGTGATAACTCTGAAGCAAAGGCAGGCAGCGCTAAAGATTATTTACTTGGAAGGTTGTCAGTGGTGAAATTGAGATGTGCTCATTACTATAGACACAAAAAAAAACATCCAACCAGTTTCTCTTCGCCTTGCTTCCAACCCTCTTGCCTTACCTTGACTTGCTCTGTGCCAGTGCCGTTTGTTACCGTGGTGATGTTTTTTTTTCCTAACTAATGAAGTGTAATCTTGAGCAGTGTTTTTTTCCAGTTGCTCAGCTTTTTAGCACCTACACAGAAAGTCCCCCACCTGAGACTGCTGGATCACCGACCGTCTCTGATGTATAATGAAGCTGCTGAACGAACCCAATTCTGGTAGTGCCCTCCGTTTTGCCCAATGAATTTACAGCGGGCCAACGTGCAGCATGAATGTCTGGCTTCTGCTCTTTAGCAGGGAGCTTTGTGAGGTTGCTGGAGGGATTTGGCGACAGGTCCATATAGAAGTCAGCTTTAAGATTGGCAATTATAAATGAGCACATCATTAAACTTGTTTCAGGACGACCTCAGAGGTCACACTCTTTGCTTGTGTCTGCACATTTCCACCTTTTCTGTCCTGTATGTTTATAAGTAGACTGGTCGGTAAATGTGTGTGTGTGTGTTATGGTTTGTGAGTACATATTTAGGGGTACACACGCAGGTGAGAGGGCGTGTTTCCACAGAGCACAAGGGACTGAGGAAGTCTCAGCTCAGGCAACGTACAGAAAGCCAGGCAGGCCTCAAGGCTGCCCCACCCCCACCATTCACTGGTTCTTTATACTGCAGTGGAGGGAACCCAAGTTAATGCCTCCCCTGGATCAGCCTCGTTCCTTTTTCAACTTCTATTGATTTCATCGAGAAATAGAAGCAGAACGAAAAGAAAGGGCCTTTTCAGGGAGAAGTTAAACGGTCAAGTAGCGGGTGGAGAGCGGCTTTCATCACTTATTGACAAGCTGGAAAAGTGTCACTATTATGGAGGCCTTTTTTCGGAGATAGCGAGCTGATTGGATGAGTGCCCCCGGGTCAGGGCAAAAGCCCCCTCCCTTTGCAACCAAGCGCGCTGATAGAAAGGGCCAGAGGAGCCGGGCTGAAGTGGCCGAGGTGCTCCTCATTTGGACGGCTGCCCATTACAGCCGAAGGCACAAGCTCAGACCGTCCCTGGGCAAACGTGGCTGAGTGCAGGGCCTTGTCATCATCTCGAGCCTAGCCCTCAGTACTCGGCTGAACAAGGGAGGCACTTTGTCCCACTAATCGCACCAATTACATCCTGCACACGGACACAGTAATTTAATGGTAACCACTCTCAGACCTGTGGATCCGTTGGATCTGGTGTGAAGGTGACCAGAATCTGAATGTAATATTTAATGACATATAAAACATATACACATTTATATACATACACATATGATATGGCCTTTTTCAGCCATTTAAATCGTTCTGTGTATCCTGCCTGTGTTTGTGTTGTTTTTTTTTTTTTTTGCTATTCATGAGCTGTTTGGCATTCTGTAAATTTTGTAGATGGTAAGGAGGTAAAACTGGCATCCTTCTGGGTAGATGATTGTTATCTGTCCAGCAGGTGTGGATATAGTTAAGGGGGGTACGGGAACAATGCAAGGCCTGGGCAGCGATTTTTTACTTACATGTATATATATTTAGAAGCAAGTCACATAGCAAGTCTGCAAAGTCAGACGCTGTGAGGCCTGACTAATGTCTGAGGTGCGAGCACATGTCAGCGGGCCGGCAGGGACGTGACGTCAGGAACACTGACTAGCCCTGTGCGTCATTCTTTAGCTCTGCCCCTGTAAAGACCCTAGAAAAGGTCAGCATGCATACCATGGGGCAAACAGAGCCTCGCTCAATCCTAGGTGAAATGGTTTCTCTTCTGAAGTGATTCTGGTTTGGCTTGGACAAGGGCCTGCTTGTTTTCTAATTGATCCGTTTAACGACTAGTGGGGCGGTGGCTGTTGGGGGGGGGGTTGTTCTTTGAGGAGGGTTCATAAACAGGATACATGCACAAACAAATTCTGTGGAGCCTGTTAACCATCTGCCTTGAGCTTTTCAAAAGGGGCCTTAACGAACGTGCTGACCGTAAGTCTCATCAGATCTCCTTCAGAAAACCATGGAAGTTCATGCCACAAAAATAAAATCTGCAGACATAAATCACTGAATTCATCCCACACGCGGGCTGACAAAAAAGCGCTTGCATTCACTGAAACAAACAAATTAATCGGAGGTCTATTAATACTCATGCACTACCAAAACAATATTTTCTTTCATATAGAAATCTCAGCTCAGTTCATACATGAGCCTGTTCTGAATGCATAATATATGTAATGAAAGGATATTTCTGGTCAGTGTGATTTTTTTTGTTAGGGGAAGGTAGGGGGTGGGGAAGCCATAACAGAATGTCACTCTTCCTCCCTCTGGACCTCCAGTTTCAATCGCTATGGTAGCAGGGGGTAAATTAATATGAGGGAGTGGGGGGGGGGTTGTCATATTGCCTAGGGCTGCTCCACTCCATCAGGAGGACTGTACAGAGCTGCCCTTTGCCCCTGCTCTCCCCACACATACTTCTGTAACTCCCAGTCTCCAGATCATAAGGCTGGAGATTTATACGTGCTAATCCGATGACTTCCCTCTGTGTCTTCTTCCTTTGCGTACCAAGAGGGCGGGATTCGGCCTTCCGTGTTTGTCAGAAGCCATGTGGTGATACTGGCCACTGCCTGTCGGTCGCCCTGGGTCTCTCTGAGAGCCTCTGGGCTTATGCGTGATCTGGAGAGAGATGCCAGTCTTACAGGGCCATATGAGGCCGTGGCTAGTGTGGGCCAGTGTCATCGTTGGTCTGGCTTGGATGGGGAGGTGGTTGGTTGAGGGTAGTAGGAGCAGTGGGAGTATTGAACATTTGGATCAGCCCAGGTCCTGACTGGCGTAGAAGGTCTGGGAAGAAGGTAGTGTTGGTTCAAATTGGGCCTGGGAGAGGTCAGTGAACTCTACATAAGCCCTGTCCAATCATTACTAAAGTCTTATTGTTGTTTTCTGCCCCGCAGCAGAATACAGAGCTGGGAGGTGGCGTGTCTTTGCAGACATTACAGGGCATACAGCCATATGTGAAATAGCATGCAGGTAATTTACGACCCCCAGGCTCCAGCGCCCGTAGTGAAAAGCTGCTGAGGTGTTTCCTCTCTACCTATTTTCTCACCACCTCCACAAGTCTGAGCTTCATCTAGGTCCTGGTGTGTCTGCTGTCCAGACGAGCCTCCGACATGTTCCACATAGAGCGTCTGGGTGCTGTCCTGCTTGTGGCACTTTACCGCTTCTATTAAAATGGCCCTGAACTCGTCCTTGTCTCCCGTCCGATAGCAGAGGTGCACAAGCTAAATACACACTTCATAAACATGCAATGAAGTGAGCCTGTAGGTGGAGTTGGTGCTCCCCATGCTGTCTTCATATCCACCATTGGCTGCTCAAGATATCGGGGTGTGATGGTTGGTATGGGACCAAAGGACAGTTGCATTGGTGATGAACCTCAGCGCAAGAGGGGTATCCTGACCCTGAATTTCATCATTGAGCATGGCATTGTCACCAACTGGGATGACATGAAACACCTGTACAGCGACGGCCTTATTTTCTTTATTCCATAAGAAATTTTGGAAGCTTCGAATCACCCTTCAGACTCACCTTTATTATGTGCTGAATGTGCTATAGGAATTGTAGCCAAAAGCAGCCATGTGACACACATTTGAAAATCGGATGAAATTATTGGTTAATGTGGCTCACTGAAAGGCACACTGACACCACCATTCAGCTCTCCAGAACAGCTAGATCATTACCCCATTAGACACAGTCCCCACCATTCCATCTCTAACAGCTAATAAATGCCCATTTATTGCATCCGTTTATGGATTATATCTAATTAATTTTCTTATTATCTCACTGTAATGCTCTCCCCCAGGAAGTGATTTATCTGTTTTGTCTTAAAAACCTTACATTCGGTTATGTGCTAATATGCTTTGGGTAAGAGAGAGAGAGAGAGAGAGAGAGAGAGAGAGAGACAGAGAGAGAGACAGAGAGAGAGAGAGACAGAGAGAGAGAGAGAGAGAGAGAGAGAGAGAGAGAGAGAGAGAGAGAGAGAGGTGACAGGAAATGTTCACATGTTAGAGTAAGATTAAAATCTGGTACAAGGATGTTTGTTGTACCACTGTGCAGGTGAAGGGTGAGGTCCTACTACAATGTAGGCTGTTGTCCACATATGACTCTGCAGAGCTAGTACTGTGCAAAGAGGTTTAGACAGCTAAATATGCCTACCTGTCAGTCAAAGAAATATCCAAACATAAAGGAGTCGTTTTCCTCTGGCCTTCCTTCCTGTTCTGTAATTATAATCTTTATCATAATTGTTTACTAATCATGTATTTATCATTACTTTTCAAACAGTTTTGGTCAACACGAAACTCTCGTAAATCATGTTTAATTGGATGGTTTTTAAAAATACTGTCCGTGTGCTTACCAGATGATTTGATAAATTAGTTGATTAAGTTTTCTGTATGACGGCTCTGCCTCTAAGCCATTGGTCTTCATCTGGGTTACTTCCTGTGCTTTCTGCAGTCATTGAATTTAAGGTAAACATATTGCCGTGCACACGGCCAGGCAAGCTCTAACAAAGCATTTATTTCACTTTGTAAGCTCCTTATGAAGCAGTATCTTCATGCAGATGTCCAGGTTCAAATGCATTTCATTTGAACATATGATCTACAGTGTCCATATTTGAAGCGTGTCAGCATACAGTGCAAAGCCTTTACTACTGAGCAAATGAAATGCATTTCGTTTCCAAGTCATGTGACTTTTTGACTAAAACAAACGCGAGACAAAAGGTGATGTTTTTCTTCGTGTGTCTGTTTTAACCGTGAGATTTGCCTTAGCAGTTTGATCGCTGTGCTGCTCTTCCCATGGTTAATGTCGCAGTAAAACTGAAAAAACATACAGCTTGATGTCGTTTGACATTTTCCCAAATTTGGTTTCCTGTAGCGAACTGCGCAGCATCTCAGATCATAGTTTGCATTTCAGATGATCAACGTGGCCTGCCGTACTTCAGGGCCCCCTTTCAAGTCTGGCTGCTTGATACATGGGATGACGCAAAAAAGGTTCTCCCGTGAAATGATCACGACACATATGCGGAGAAAAAGATGAGAAGAGGACTTCACACGCTGATGTCCACTGGAACCCAGGATCCTGAAAGAGACATGGCTTTGCGACAGTGAGGAGCGGTTTTTGGAAACGTAATAATGTAAACTCTTCAAAGGGCAGTAACTGTAAGAGCCGTGGGAGAGCAGTTTGAGTTTCTGTGTTGTTTTATGTCAGGATATACTGTTCCTTCAAAGAGCACATCAATGCATTTGACAGCCTTGATTTGTGCTTCTTATTTTGTCATTGTTGCTATAAAGCAACATGTGTGACATGGTCCCCTCAATATGTTTTTATGTGCTCAAAGAACTTTGACATTTCTGTAGCTTTTACAGCATAAAAGCAGAGAGTATGATGTCAGTCCGCACAGGTGTACGATCTGCCTGCGCCGGGTTGTCAGCTTTCAACACAAGTAATTAAGAATGTCCCTCTGCATCAAACGTATTGATTGTGGGCAAGTAAATATCAGCCGAGATGTTCCTGCATGGGCAAACCAAGTGTTCCTAGGAAATCTTCAGTGTCTTTTAATTGAAAAAACAAGCTGAAATTATGAAATGCTAACAAACGTTCTCAGTACGTGCTGTCTTGTTTACATCTGTGTTTTTGAAACTGATACAATTTGAGCTTATTTTGATCATTCAAAGTAGGGATTTGGCTTGTAGAAAAGAGAAATATATTTGCTTCACTGGGGCTAAAAAGTACATTTCTGGCATTGCTTTAAATTACACCCACATTTGCTTTTCCTTACATATACTCAGCTGTCCTCCAGCACACCTGTTTTAGACTTAAGAAGTGAGCATGTCTGATCTTAAGAGCAAACAGAAGGTTTACAGACCTTTAAAAAACCTTTTCAGGGAAAGAATTGGACTTTAATTTACCGCTGGAACTGACTACTGGTGTCTGTCATCAGTTTGGATGAGAAAGAGGAATTAAGATTGCCAGGAGACCTATAGTCTCCATAGACTCCACTAATATATCACTAATATATTGGGAGAAGTTCTGGAACATTTGAATATATGTGTGAACATTCTGTTCCAGGGAAGCATTAAGAAGTTTTTATTTTTCCATGTCCCTCCCCTTTTGTATCAGGTCCTCCCCTCCACCACTCTAACATGCTCATTCTCAGGTAGAGACCAATTGAGGAATGTCTGAAGCACCTCAGAAAACACAAGCTGCTACTTTCCCACAAACATGAAAAGCCCTGTCTGCAGTGCTGAAGGCCCTTTCCTGGCACAAACAGAGAGCGAGGCCACTTAGGGCCCCAGGGCCAGTAGGGGAGGCCCCAAACCCAAACTCCATTACAGTCATATAGGGCATTGAGATGTGGAAATAACACAGTTAAGAAATTTGGGAACACGATTTCCATTATACTTGCAACTTGATTTGAGTCCATCGCAACTGGGAAGTATAGGAACGCAATTTCCATAATGCAACATTTGCGCCTGTGATTTTCCCAGGGCCGATTGGGAAATTGCCCCACTGGGCGATTTGGAGGTAGCACGATTCCTGTCCGGAAGCTCGGCAGTCATTGTGAGCTGATGAGCAAACACCTGTGCAGGTGAGGAGGCGGGGCGTGCAGGCCGTCCGAGTGGCTCCACGGGCTTGCCGTGACCAGCTAATTTTCGGTACGCTGCGTATTGCTCCGTCACGTACTTTATTGTGGTGTGTCACCATTAAGCTTGTGCTGCCACAGTGAGAAGAGCTAAGCAGTGTGTTGCCTGTGTGGGTGTAGGTGGAGAGCGCGGAGTTGTTAAAATAAAACCGCAATGCTGGAACAAAATTGATAAATGATAAAGTGTGTTGGAAAAAAAACGTGATATTTTGTACGCAACAGGTATAAGGAGATGTATACACAATTATTGAAACAGTAAATGTTTCCATTTTAGACAATTTATTATTATTTATTGTAAAGTTTGTTTGGTGGGTTTTGTACTACAATGTCCGGTCTTTTTCTCACCAGTCAGGCGATGCACAGGACAGGACTCCAACCCACTGCATTACAAAAGCATGTTGCTATTTGTATGTGCAGGGATTTTACTATATATGCTAGTAGCAGTATTTAGCTTTCTCTGGGCCTAACCCAGTGTTTCCTCTTTCTATTTGTAATTTTAGTGTGCATTGTCTATTATATAGTGTTTCCTAGGAAGGAATACCACATTCTGGTAGAACTGCCTGTATTTTTGACTTACAAACTGATTATGATTTCACTGACCCAGGATCAGTTAGATTAAATAATGCATCAGTAAGCTTGTTTTCAACATATACTGGTATATTTTCCATCTCAGTAAAAATCTTTCAATCCAGATTTTTCTTTAAAACCTGTAGTGAATATACTGAAATAAAAAAAAATCCAAAATTTTTTAATATACTATATACCGAAAACGTGATGTTGGTGTACTTAAGTCATGTGATCAGCACGAAACAACGACACCACACTGACAACGGCCCTATAAACAGCACGGAAATGGCCCCACTCACATTGCTGTGACATAATGTTGGTAGTAGTGGAGGGCAGACAGTGGTGATGCTGTTTTAGGATCGTGCTTTAAAATATCCAATTGGGAGAGCTGTGGAGTAAAAGGAGTGGCACTCCTTCTGGGGGGAGGGGGGTGGACAGTTTGATGTGAAGTAGCAGAAGTAGCAGCATATCCAGCTGTTTGCTTCACTTACATCCCAGAAGAGCCGACCACATCTGGTGCTGTTTAGTTTATCAAAGTAGAAACGGTTCAGACCCCATATTAATTATGTGCAGGAACACTTTTAAAAATTTAAACAGATGTTGCTGAAACTTTGTTTTAAATGTTTAAAAAATGCTGAAAATTAAACTAAGAAAAAAAAAAAGCTGAAAGAAGCAGTGTAGGAGAGGCCATCACTGTGGACCCCCCCGCCCCCGCCCCGGGGTATTGCGTGAGATTAACATCTTTGCCAGACTGCCTTTCCCTTTATCCTCACATTCAAAACACACACATGATGAACAGAACTCTCAAACAGCAGAAAACCCTTTAATGTGCTCCTCTTGCTTTTTCCTTTTTGGACTAATTATCTGAGCCTCCATGTCCTGTTATAATCATTACTGATTTTGGCATGTTGGCCCTTGTGTTCTGTCATCACTATTCCAGTTATTCCCATGCATCAACAGTGAGGGGAAAGTGGTTTGCTCGAAGTCCCACTGCTCTGAGACTGCGGGTTGACACTGGGGCACAGGCCACTGTAAGAGGGACAGACTTTCTGCCATGCTGGGGCTCATTTATCACTCTGTGTTTTTATGTCCTGTTTCCAAAGGGAATATGTACTGGGGAGACTGGTTTACAGAGGCCTTTTAGCCCCAGGTCTCGCAACTGGGGACCATGTATTACGAATGAGGATTAGAGGCTGGGGATGGAAGTCTGAGAACTAGAGGACTGGAGACTGAAGTGGAACCGGTGATAGGCCCGTTTGGGCTTCGTGTGATAAACCTTCAGGAAGACCAAGGGCCTCACAGAATGCACTTCATTTTTCTCCCTCTCTTCCCTCTTCTATTCTGCCTCTCTTTCTTTGGTCATGTCCCTACCCTCGGTGAACCCCACTGTCTTCTCATTGCCCACCTCTCATTGCCCCCTCACATCTCCACTTTCCTAAATCTAACCCCCTCCCAGCCCCTATGCCCCTTCCCACCCACGCCCCATGACTGTAGAAGTACAGCTCAAAAACTCGCAGCATCTTCCTTCTGCTCCCACCTCCAGGTTCTCTGGATTTGGAAATGTATTTACCACCCCCGTGTCACTGCCAGTGGGAGCTCTGAGGGGGGGTGGTGAGAAACCAAACCTGCCTTCTCTCTGAGCAGCTCAGAGCTGGGTGGGGGCTATAAATACTCCAGTAAGGCACGACACTTCTGCAGCTCATGGCATGGGAACAGGCTCCTCCGCAGCTGACCTAACGGGTCAAGAAGGCCCTGCCCCCAGGGACCAGGGATGGTTAGGAAGGGACAGAGGAGGAGAAGTTTTTCCACAATCAAGTTACTCCTTATTCTTGGTCATTTTCTTGGTCCTTAACAAGGCACAGTACCCTTATGCCGTGTTAAGCTTAGCTGTCCACTCTCACTCCTCTCTCAGTAACTCAGATGACTGTCTCCCTTCTAATGTCACCCAGAAGCTGCACTCAGTTTGTTGAGAGCTTCTGAAAGTCACAGAATCAGCTCTTCATTTTACCCATGTTGGCGCTTTGGATCTCTACTCCAAAATTTATCTAGACTTTTCAAAGGTTTACCCGTCACGGCTCCATCTGCATTTCCCAGAGCCAGACGGTTTTCACATCTGGAGTTTGAAGTAATAGTTTTTAAACTGATAGACTAAACATCTTTTTCCAGCTTTTCCTCTTGCATATCGTAAACAGTCTTGTGCACACAAGCGTGAGTGATTGGCAGTGCTGCACGTGCAGGTGCTGAGATGTGGGATTTCCATCTAAGTGGCAGATTTAAGAGCAGCGTCAGGGCACGAGTCAGGCTGATAGGACGTGCTGACGTCGCGATTGGACCCAGGCTCTTGCCACCAGAACCTCGTGCTGGGGCATTGCCTCCAACTCGGCGGTGTTTGGCCCGGAGTTGTCACAACGCTTCCTGTGTGAAAGAGTTAGGATTCTCGAGGCCCTGTCATGAGCGGCGGAGTGGTCTGACTTCTATGTAGGTCGGCCACAGGTATTGAAAGAGTTAAGTCTGCGGCAGCCCCAGGGGCCAAGGGTGTGTTTGTTGTGACAGTCCGTTTTTGCAGCAAATGGTTTTTGATGGACCCACTGTTTTCCTTCACTCTCCAGCCCCCTCAGTCCGTCTGCTTCCCCGTCGCTTCCTCTCTCCCTCTCACTGACCCCCCCCCCTGCTCCTACAAGGCGCACTTGTTATTTTTTTGTACAAGCTCCCATAATTAAGTTTGACATAAGTGCAAGGATTAAATATGCGGTTTGGGAGGGGGAGAATGGGGCTCTGTTGCCGTCTCAAGGCCAGCTGTAAAATGGAACCAGATTGCGACACTTGGAGCGGGAGGGTTTGGGAAAGGTGCCGAGATGAGGCCATGTGTTTGAGCGGCCCAGGGATCTAAACAGGGCCTCGCCACGGCCGGGGAGCCGCCAAAACCCATTGCCTCCTCCAGCCGGGAGACCTCTGCCTCCCCAGCTGAGAGACTGTTGCCTCCTCAACCAAAAATCCTACCTCCCCAGCGAAGAAATGCCTACCTTATCTAGCCAAGCTTTTATTAACTCTTTCCATTCAGATTGTTAACTTGTCTGAACTGAGGATTCTGTAAACCAAACTGTTAATGGCTGTGCATGTAGCACTGTGGATGTATTCAGCCCCCTTAGTCCTCCATGCGTGTCTCACCCCTGCAAATTCTCACACCCTGGTATGCTCAGTAGAATTATAGTAAAGGAGGTCAAATACAATATAATCACTGGCACAATCATGACTAATTATGATCATTATGTATTTGTGAGACAGCTGTTGATATTAAGAATGACAGGAGTAGGTAAACGCCCTCAGATAATGTTTAAACATATATTCAGTTATAGCTGATCTTCATATCGACATTTCTGCTTCTTCAATTTCACGAAACAGATGCATAGACATAGTTTTAAAAACGGGCTGAGGCCATGTTTAAGGTGACGGCACACCTATTTAGCTAAGGGAGCCACACGGTCCTCAAGGGAATTCTGCGTTCTTAAATGACTCCTAAAAAACGCTGTAATTTTAACGATTGTGGACAGAAAATGTCTCATCTGCGGCAAGAAAGATTAACAATGCAAAACTGGCGTTCAACTTTGATGAATTGTGTTGAGAAAATCCCCCAGTGCAAAGTTCCTCTGGTGAACAAAGACTTGGGGAGAAAAAAGAAAAAGAGGCGCTCCTTTAACAATGCAACTTATCTGAGAAAAACAGAATGTACGTTTAAGTGAAAACACAAATGCGGAGCAGATTCGCACCACAGAAGATGATAAAAGGCTGCGACTTTTTCACAATCCACTTAGCTAGTTTTGAGGAGTGGCTTTGCACATATTAGACGTTTTAAGCATTGTGCCGTCATTTTCTCATTATCTGTATACTTATTTTTTTCAGATTTGAGGACCAGTTGTGAAACATAAATTAAACTATAGATAATTTTCAATATAAACATTTGCATTGTTAATAGTCTCAAAACTGACAAATGCCCTGGAACTTTAACTTTTCAGACCAATCAGCATGTAGCTGTGCTGTTTACAGAGGCACTCTTCCTGTCCCTTTCCCTTTCATAAGCTAATTTATGGGCATGTTCGTTTGAATATGATGAATGCATCGCTGATGATTTGTTTATATAATCCAAATCAAGACAGCTCCACATTTACGCTATTAATTACAGCAACGTCTAATTTCCCCAAACGCCGTTACAGAGTAGAAGAATCCATTGAAGTGGGCCCCAGGGTAACTAAAAAGCCCACACAATCCAAAACATCCAGCTGTGCCCCCCACCCCCCCGTACTTCTACCTCAGTCTCAAAACCCTCAACTCCCACAGGTCCTGATGGGGAGAAAATGTTTGTATTTTCAACCCCCTCTTCCTGCCCTCCCCACCCCATCCCATCCCTGTCAGATATAAAAGAGAGGCAGAACACTGGCAATGTTAGTGCAGGCAGAAGAGGTAAACGCTTTCCTAATGAATGTGTTCTATCCCCCAGACATCTTTAGACTTTGAAAGGGCTGAGGAAGCCCATTCTTGGCCCATTCCCTGGATATGTGAAGGCAGGGGTGGGGGGGGCAGCTCCCTGTGTATATTGGATAACTTCTGCTCTTCTGCCAGGGCTGTTTCGCATTCCCCAGCCTGCACTCAGCATGCACATCTGGCCACCAGGGCCGCCTTGTGAGTGACAGATAACATCTGGGAAGCCTGTAGCTATCACAGGATACAAGATCCCTACCCCTCCATCTGCCACCTTCATCCCCAGCTCCCGGCCCTCGATCACGGAGAGCCCTCTTCTGTTGATTTATTTTCATCCCCCCTCCCTCGTGCCCTGCTTGGGGCGTGTCTAACTAGATGTGTCTGACGCATGTGTTCAACTGAGCAGCTGTGCACTGCTCAGCATCCACCTCCCTCATTCTTCTGGGGCGGGGATCCAGCTTTGTGGTTTCTCTAACTGGGGACTAAGGGCATTTCTTACTACTGTTTTGGTGAACCTCCCAGGGGCAATAACGATTAAATAAAGTTTGTGGGTGGAGGGGGGGGGGGGGGCACGGGACTGGTGTAATGCTGAGGTCAAATCGGGATGCCCTGTGCACCCAATTTAGAGCGTGCGCCTGGAGCCTC
>JABJVR010000007.1:7311931-7326055 GCA_025773905.1 Chitala chitala | reverse complement strand
CCCCCCCCCCCCCCCCCCCCCCCCCCGCGCCCCCCCCCCCCCCCCCCCCCCCCCCCCCCCCCCCCCCCCCCCCCCCCACGGGACTGGTGTCATGCTGAGGTCACATCGTGATGCCATGTGCACCCAATGTAGAGCGTGCGCCTGGAGCCTCAGAACCAGCCTCAGAATGGACGTTGATCATCTGAGCATGTGATCTTACACATGATCTTCATGTAAGGCTGTGTCTGGACTGGTTGCAGTGTCTTGTGAACAAACTTAGATCCATGGCCGTGGAAATGGTTTGGCGAGGCCCAGGCAGCACTTCTCGGTCGCAGGGTCAGGAAGAGAGAATTTTGTCTTTGCCTTTCAGAGTAGCTCAGTAGAAGGGACAAGAAACAGTGTATCCCTCTTCATCCAAAATTTATAATCCCCAAAGATATTTATAGAAGTAAGAAAGGGGGAGGGGCATCTAGATTGTGCCAGAATAAACAATAATATTAAAAAATCTACCCAGAGCAAATTAAGTTCTCTGAATTTTTTCTTCTGCAGGGCTATATACTTATATTAACATAGGACTCAATGTTAAACCTGATCCAGTTTTTTTAAGGCAATGAAATAGATTAATTAAAGTGTTTTATGAATTTGGCTGTTATGTGCACTAAACAGATGTTTAAGATGTGCCTTGAAATATTTTCTTTTGCAAGTAAATGTTGTAGAAATAACAGAAAAATTCAATATTTGGCCCATTAGGTGCTGCTGGGGAAAGGTTCATATGGTCACTATAAGGAGGTGTCATGTCACAGAGAGTAGTCTGATGTCACTCTTTAATCTGACTGTACATCAGTCTGCAACTACAGGACTCAGCCAGTGCTAACAAAATGCGATTCATGTTATATGTGTACAAAGTCAGATTCCCAGTGAACAGTATCAATGACTGTCCTTGTTTTTGCCACTGAAGGATCTATAAAAAGCCACTCCTGTAGCCCCAGTGGTCACGATGCTGGTCTGGCTGGATTGACATTGATAACTTTCCGAAGTGAACAATCACCTGCCTCTGGAAAATGCCACATCATCAATTACTGGTGAGAGTGTAGCAAGGTCGGTGGTACACTACAAAAAAAAAGAAAAGAAATACAAACCATAGATTTGTATCTTAACCTAAAGTGTCACTTCAGTGTCAGCTAGTTATTTTATATCAGTAACTTTTTATCAAGTGTATTTGCAGAGTTTCACAAGCGTTTTTGTGATCCAACTGATCTGCCGTAAAAAATTCATTTGACCAGTCTGTCATGTATACAACTCTTGGCCCAGAACTCACAACCCTTTAGTGCAGTTTTCCTTCTGACTGATGCTGCAAGTTTTCCAACGGCAAAATTTACCATCCTAAATTTGTAAATCACAGAGCAGACATTTGTGAAGTCCTTCCTCTAAATATCCAGGCACCACTAGTTTAAGGCAGCACAGGAAAGGTAAAGCTAGTATTGTTTGGTTTATAGTTGTGATAGTCTATGGAGGGCACATCCTCTGTAGGTTTGGGGTTTGCAGCTCTGAAAGAAAGCGGGGTATGTTTTGAGTAATCTTTGTGAGGCCTTGCTGTGGTTTTGTCTCATCCACAAAGACATAACTTATGTCTGTAAAACCAGTCTGATGTCTCAACAGAAACCTCCCCTTGAAAACTGCGGAGCACTGGAACCGCAATCGTGTTGCTCTCAATAGCACACGCTGATGTTTATTAGTAACGTACACGTGTGTCATCAGCTCGCACCATCCACATCGGTTTCAGAGTGGCACTGAGGATCGGTGGGTAGTGCTGTTCCGGGTTCGTATCTTGCCCTCAGCACTGTGTAACTGTGTACTTTGCTTGTTTTCAGCATGCAGGTGTGAGTTTTCTCCCACAGTGTAAAGAGTGTCAGGTTAGGAATATTGGGTACTCTAAATAACCTCTTAGAGTGTGTGTTTGTGTGTGTGTGTTCTTGTTCTAACAGTACAGAAAAGCATTCGGCTGCAAAACTACCTAATCCAACCTGATCGGTCCTCAAAGAACGAGGCTGTCCAGTATGGCTGTCCCACATGAAAGTGAGAAGCACTAAGAGGAGATCTCTGTGTTTTTGTTACCTTACTTTTCTTTAGCTTTTTTAATAGATTTATTTTGTGGCATATTTTAGTAAGAAAAGTCCACAAAAAATGGAGGACAATGTTGTAATTACTTTTAAGCAGAAATTCCAGTTGCATTTTTGCTTCTTTGTTAAATTTCAGACTGTATTGGTTGCCGACTGAAAACTCTGATGTTAATTTGATATTTAGCAAGTCCTTGTTAGGAATAAAAGAATGTCAAGGATAAAGAGACGCTGAAATGTTTACGCCTATACGGCAAGTGTATTAATTTTGTTTTTGTCATTCTGTTTCGCTTCTAATTTGCCATTGATGCTGTTTAAAGTCAGAAGTGCAGGAAGCACAGACAGCGTTCCTTACCTTTAATTAAAGAGAAATCCTAAAGTGATGCAGGCATTTCTTTGAGGGACTATGCATACTTTATGACGGAATGTTTGAAGATCGAAAGGATTCTGAATCAGCAGTGTTAAAGCGTCTCGCGGATTGTATTGTTTGTGTCAGTTATTTCCAGTTGTGCGCCCCACTGTATGAAGTTAAGGATAATCTATTATTTAAAATGCCCAACAGCTTTTTTTTTCTTATCCAAACTTTGTAAAACAAGCCAGCTCTTTGGATCTTTTTCCATTGTTATGAGTAACATTTAAAGGGGCTGCATGCGATGGCTGTTCCTCCCTGTTGTGTTGCGTAGCCTTTGTTCCCTGTTAACAAGGGCAAGACTTGAAATAGGCTTGTAGCAAAGGCCTTATAATGTGCTTCCAATGCTGTACCATCCATTGCCTTAACAGAGACAAGGTAGCACGGCATCTGTCTGGCACCCTTTATGTTTATGGCAGAAGTCTGGAAGACTGACAGCTATTAGATTTTGCAGACGGATTCACCCAAAGGGACCTGCAGGGTAACTAATACTGATTTGTAAAAATATTGATCAGTGCCACGTCTTTGAACTCGAACGGCTGCAGGATGGAGAGGCTCCAGCAGGAACAGATGGTGATTTCATGACAGAGCTTATTTTTTATTTTTGTGTTTTAAATCAGGACTCTCACATTTCCTGTGCGCTGGAAGCAGACAGAGACGCAGAGTAGGAACGCGGGGCGCGGCCAGGGCTGGAGTGGGACAAAAAAATCAGCCCTGGCATTTTTGGTCCAGACGGCCCACCACTACAATCCAGAATTGGTCCATATAATAATAATACACTGTATCAGGCCCAAAATGCGTCAGCCCACTGGGAAAATTCACGGTATGCCAGCATACCAATCCAGCCTTGGGCGCAGCACCGTCAAGAAAGGTTGTGATACAGAGGTAATTTACACTCAGCTGGCAGTGCCATGAGCTAGTTTACACTCAGCTGGCAGTGCCACGCTGCAGAGGACTCCAGGAAGCACGGTCATAACAAGCAGACTGCAGAATGTTGCTAAAGACAAGGTCAGCCATGGCTTCTGTGAACGCCACTGCACTGTTAGCTATTCATGGTAATTATTTGCTTAAAATACCGTCTTTATAATCTTAAACAGCCTCCAGCATCAGCCTACTATTGTCTGGGAAAAGTTACACTGGTGCTCATTTAAAATTATGTCCTTTCTCTGACTGTATCAGAGTGGCGTTAACATCACATCATTGTAGGTTTTGCACCCTTCCAACACAATTTCAAGGCTCGTTGCATAGATCACATTCTCCCCACAGTTCCGCTCTTAGTCAGTCGACACATTCTCGTCACGTTTTCCCACCCCGATGATGACTTTCTGTCTCACCCATGAACCAGTTCTTCCACAGGCCATGTGTGTTCCTCCAACGGCATGCAACTCAGCCATTCTCATCAGAACCTGTTATTGGGCCTGGCATTGCTGTACCAGGAGACTCACTGAAGTGAATGAGTACAGCCCATACTGGTCGCTGAACTGTGATGTGGCCTCACAGCCCTCTCTTGAAACAGACTAATAAACAAATTACATGTGATTGACATGTCTTGACCTGGTAAGATAAGGTCAGGCTGACCAGTGGGGTCTCAGATCCTGAGGTCAGACTCTGAGCTGTTAACCTATCCAATAATGAAGTGGCTGATATTGTCTTTCTGTCATTGGCCAATTAGGAGGAGAGATGTAATGCTGTAAGCAGGTGCTGAGTGGACAGAAGGCCATTGGCCTGGGAGTGACAATGAGGATGGACCTGTGATGTGACAAGCAAACTACCCCAGGACGGACTTGTAATGACAGGGGGCCCAAGATGGAATCAGTGGGACCAGGGCCAGTGGGTCCGGCATGGCGCTTAGAGTAACCAGGAAATGTAGGTCTGTCAAAGAGAACTAAGTGCAAGGGGTCTAAATTAGTGGCCAGGGTTCAGGAGGTTCAGATGGATAATGTGTCCCTGGTGCCAGTTTTGTGTGTCCTCAGATGGGCGTGGGAAAGCGCGTTGGCTCCCTCTCCCTGCCCTTCCTTGGGAAGAGCAGTGGGCAAACACCAGCGTGGCAGTTCCCAGGATACCCACCGCCCTCCTACAGGGATGCTGGCTCTCCAGAGGGGGCGAAGCCAGCCAGCCAGCTGCCTGGCACCCCTGTATTGCCCCGCTGTCCCCAGTTCCTGCCATTCTCTGGCACAGCAGTCAGGTGGCAGCACCCACCAAACCTCCCACACTGCACCCTGAATATGGCTGCTGTTGGTGCAGTGTACCTTCTGCTGATGATCTGGAGCGGTTGCCAGTCCACATGGCTCTCATCGAAGCCCACCCGCCAGCCCCTGGGGCACACAGGCAGCCAGGCGGTCACCAGCAACCCCCCACCACCTCCTATTCCCAGCCTCTACTCACTATTTAGTTGTCAGTGATTTGGCTAAGTGGAATTGACTGTTATGGGGAATGTGCTTTAAGGCTGCCACTGGCAGTACAGCTTCTGCCTTCCGCTCCTGTAGACTCTGCCAGCACATTGCTATTGGCAGCTGAGCCACCGCTGATCAATAGCTTGCGCCAGGCATGGCCTGCAGCTGGTTGCTGCTGCAGGCGTGGGTTATTGATCCAGGCCAGGCGCGCCCACTGCCTAGCCGTTCTGGTAGACCCCACGCACGTGAGCCGGGCAGCAGGTAGCACTGCGGGTAGAGAACAAGCAGCATGAGTGACAGGCTATTACGTGCAGGGCTGTGACGCTGGGCTCGTGAGCAGAGTGTTTAGCTGAAGCTGTTAATATACGCAGATGTATGAAAGATCGAAATATGAGATATGTGCAGTCTGTATCTTGCAAGCATGCTACATGGATGAATGGGGACAGATGGCACCGTGTGTGCCAGGCTTGTTTTTGTGTGTCACGTTGGCACATGTTGGCCCTCACCATACCCTATTCATTAACACGTTTTGGTCTTTCATTCACTGCTGTGTGCCTTTCGGTCACGTGACCATTATTCAGTTAAAACCATGAAGGCCTCACTCCTTTGACTGAACAGTCTCTTTTGTATGCAACATACCTGTTAACAGTGTAAATTAAGGGTCGTAATTTATTTTTAACTTATATTTAGACTTTTTAGTTATTTGTTATTAAGTCAAGATCATCTGCTTCTCCAGCTTTTGTAAATGTAACTGCGATTACTTATTTGAAAGTGTCAATTATAGCACGATTTTTATTTTAGCTTTCACGTTAAATCGTGCAGTATTGTCTGTCCTATTTGTTGTAATGTAAGATAAAGACTGTTTTTTTTTATCTGAGAGATTTTCAAGGTGTTATTCAGTAAGCAGAAAACATTCTTTATAAAGAGGAACACTGTTGTTAGGCATGTAAGAAGAACGTTAGATCTGTTAGTGGCAGAGCACATTGTTACTGTGAGAATGACAATTAGAGAAGGCCTCATCAGGGAAAAGTAGGAGCTTTTACCTGGTGTGAACAAACAAAAATGATGCTGTTTAAAATGAGGGCTATATGGGCACACTTGTTGCCACTGCAGTTACAAGTACCAGAGCACAAGTGTAAGGTAAGCCTAAACAAGCCCCAGGGCACCGTGCCCTCCCATTTGCCCCTCCCGGTCACATACCTAGCTTCCTGTGGGGAACCGAGCCTGGCAGGGGAAATCCCGCCCTCCCTGTACGCTCAGCTTGCCTGTCTCTGTAGTCTGTTTAAGTGCTTCTCCCCTGAGTTCCTCATCAACAAGTTAATAGGAGCCTCTGGGAACAATTAAAGCTCAGCTTTAACTCTATTCCAGCCACAGAGGTAAAAACAATCATAAAGAGTTGCCAAATACAAGCAATCCGAAGGGAGCGTGTGGAGACCACGGGTTTGTCTCTGTGTTGGGGCTTTATTTACTGAAGAAGAGCCCCAGCGATCAACAGCCTGCAACAAGCACGCTTACTCTGTTTTCTACGCACAGCCCATATGGAATTCAGATACCAGTTGTGCATTCTTTTAACGCAGTAATTGGCATATGAATAAATATATGTTGTCTAACTGACTTTGTTGTTGCGTATGAGAGATCCTCTGCAGAACACAGCATTATGTGTGTTATTACAGGAATACGTCTTGTTCTGGTTACAGGGAAATTAAGTTTCTCCGGAAATCAATGAAAAATCTATTACAAAAAAGCCTTCAATATTACAGGCCAGCCAGCTAACTCAAAGCAAGATTACTCAAAGCAATTATGTTTATTACTTTAAGTAATCATAAAATGACAAGTTTCTTCCCTGCAGCTGTAATGAAAATAATATATTAATTTTATATTCTCAAAAATAAGTTATTAAGATTTTTTTAAATCAGTCACATTTTCTCATTTTTTGTATTCTGTTTTGAATAAGAATTATGATACATGTCTTGTAAGTAAAGTAACACAAGAACAGAAGGAGTATTTTGCTTTTGTTGTAACTTTATAGGAAAAAAAACTAACTTCTGAAAGCAAACAGGGGTAGTTACATGTGTAGGTGGGTAATTATATGTGTGTGCTTCTGATGAGAACATTTTCCATGAATGTGCAAATTTCTCTTTGCTGACTGGCAGCTCTAAAACCTCTTTCTTTTCTCTTTTTTCCAGGTGGCACTGTGAAAGCTGGGCCTCACCTATTAAGGAAGTCCCAACCTCCTGCTGAAGCTTGCTTGTGCCCACAGGCTTGTTAACCTCATCTGGGCTTTGCCGCTTTGAGAAAGGCCAGCAGCACCAGGAATTCTGGAAATACAGCTTGCATACACGTGGGATCCTTGGTGGTGGCCGGCAGTTCAACATCTGAGCATTTGAGCCTCCGTTTGTTATTGTTTTTGGAAACACGTGAGCTCAGAAGTGTGAACCCAGCAATAGCACTCGTCCTCCAGCTGCTCCAGCCCCACCCCCAACGACCCGCTGGGATTCAGGGGACGTGACCTCTCGGACTGCCGGCTTCAAACAGCCACTTAAAACAGTGACACAGCCAGGGAGGCCTCAGAACAGGGGGACTTGACCCGCCACTCTATCAGGTAGGCCTGTGAAGTCCTTCCACTATCTCCTGCCCACCCATTCGAACCCTTTAACACCGTGGGGCTTTGAAGCCAACAGCCTTGCCATACTGCTCAGCAGCCTCACAGGTGGCGCTGGTAGATGGGTCGCCCCTTTCATTTTTGCTCTCCCTAGGCTGAGGCACTCTGTGTAGAGAGCATGCCTTTGGCAGACAGATGGTTACTCAGGACCCCTTGCTGATGTTTGAGTTGTATTTTTGTATTTGTTGTGAACCACAGACTGTCTTTGTGGCTTCGCTGAGTTTAGTGCCATGGGTGCAGACACACATGTGCGCACACTCAGACACACACACACACACACACACACACACACACACACATACACACAGCCATAGTATGAATGCACTGCTGAGGTGTCCATTGTTAAGTACAGGGTACATGCTACTGTGACTGAATTGCGTCATGGTTCAGAGGCTTGTTTCAGTGAAGCCAAGGCAACCGCACGGCGTGGAGACCGTAAAACAGCTGTGTGTAAGGAGCGTTGGTACTTCGAGTCACGGTGAGCCAAGTGTGTATCCGTGCTTGCTGAAGAGCACTAGGCAAAAAATAAGACGATGTTGCCAGGCTTTTATAATCGTTTAATCACCTTTAGTTCCGTAGTTCTCAAATGCATACATCTCTACAGGATTGCATTACAAACTTCACGTGTGTTACTTTCAAGTCTTTGAATTCTCCTTTTATAGTGTGCATGTTATCAGACAATGTGATGTTATAGGTGATACACAGTAAAATCGCTCTACAATGTGCACACTACGATAAAGAAAAAAAGACTAAGCTGTATAAATGTAGGTAATTGTACACATTAACTTAACATAGGTAAAATGTGCAGAAAAATTTGAGGAAGTTACAGTAATTTCAGTTGCAAACCTTAAACTATTTGGGACATTAAGTACGAGCATCTAAAAATTACACAGATAGGGGCCATTAAAAACATTAACAAGGCAATAACATTTCGTGCTGAGATTTATTTTTCAAATGTTTCTCTTTAACAATTGTTTTTATGTGGAAGCGTTATCAAAAACAATATCCATCTTTTTGGACCTAATTAGGGACATGAGATGCTCAGCAGGCCCTGCAGGGTCAGCTGGCTCACAATAGGACAAAGATAATGGACTGGAAGTTAGAAGCAGCAAGCACAAACAGGAAGAAGTCCAGCCCCTGTACCCCTCCTTTTTTTGTTAATGGAGATGTGCTAGCCCAGGGCCTCAACACCAAGGCCTGCTCTGCGTGTGGGATGCACTGTTCTCCGGCTGGGTTGCTGCCTTTGTGCTCGCCGTCCATGGCCTTATGGAGAAAGCATGCATGATTTTGAACATGAAAGATATATGTAATTGGACACTGTCTGTAAAGAGCATTTACAATTCCAAGCAGAATATATTGAACACAGCCTTCCTCTCTCTGGCTCTTTCTCCCTCTCTCTCTCTCTGTCCGTCTTTTTTTGGTAAATATATATTTGCAGATACCACGTACTGCATGAAATTGAAAAATATTACGCACTGATTATTGCACTTATTTGCATGAATAATGCATGGGGTGGCCTGAATGCACAGACTCAGCGCAGGCTGCCATGTGACAGGAGAGCCCTGCATGATGCAATTGCAGCAGAAGTCCAGAGCTTGGGCCGTATTACACCCAACCTGCACAAGTGACCAGCACCACACTTTTCCTTGTGCAATAACCACTGTTTAAATTCAGCTACAATAAAAAAAAAAGTTATGTTGTTGGTTAAACTTAGAAGTTTAATGTAGTATAACATAAAACATTAATGAAGACTGACAATTTTCTCATTGCCTGTGCTGAATTAAAGAGAGATACATGGATCAGTTTAACACCTGGATGGGAACTGCAGGGTTCAGGGACACGTGTGACAGGCGTGAGCCTGGAAGCAGGCTGCCCAAAAGATCCCCTAGCCCATTAATGCACTGCTGAGGTAAACACCTTAGTTGTTAATTGTCATAACGAGCTGACACCTGGCCAGGGCACTGCACTCTGTAATGGGCCATTTTATTGGTGTGTGCACCTCATGGCTACACTGGCCCTGGGGGTTTCAGGCCATGCATGGGTTCGCTTACCCCCCCCCCCCCCCCCCAAACACACACACCTTCCTAACTGAATGCAGGTCCTTCTACCATAAGGTCACCGGACTGGTAAAGAGAACAGATGGGGTTAAGCGCCTCCTAATCTCAGCCTTGCCGTCATGGTCACTTTCAATTTCACTCTGTCTAAGTCAAGATGACCAGAACTTAGAGGGTGGGGACCAGGATGGAAAGCTAGAAAGTGATGGCAGGGGCAGAAATGTTCATTTGTTCTTATTACAACATGTAGAAAAGATGCAGAAGTATACAGTAGATTTAAAACAAGGTTTCTTTCCCTTCCTTACCCCTTCAGTTTGGAGTTTATTATACCAAATACAATCTTCTCCATTTTCAGACCATGGACAGCACATAAAATATATATTAAAAAATGTAGCTGAGCAAAATAGTGCACCTGTACTGGCGAATATCCTGTTCCTTCTATGAAAAAAAAATATAGCTGTATATGAACTGTATATGCAAATATTATACTATAGCCTGTTTTATTTAAAAGATGCTGATGGAGCTTTTTGTCATACTGACTGTCTCTTTTAGTACATAAAATGTTTTTAGGTACAATTATTTCATGCCAGTAAAAACGTAGATGAGCATCCTTTAACAACGTTAAAAATACAATGAAAAAATAGGTTGTTGACAAATAGATTAGCATATTGTTGATCAACGGTATAGAAAAATCTAAGGATTGCTACAGGGTCCATAAATTACATTAGGGGTCTTCAAGCACAATCTGAGGAAAACACACTTTGAAATACAGCTGACCTGTCAAGAAGTCTTCTGTGCATCCGGATTAATTTGTATTGGTGTCCATTATGACAAGTTGTTTGCCATAGCCGACTCGTTGATTATTTACATACCTGTAATCCGGGCGCGTGCAGCATGCACTGAAAGAATTTTTGCCTCGAGGTATTCCTTGCCTCGGCCGTCTCTTTGAGCAGAGAAGCGATAACCTTACGTTGTTAAGAACAGCGCTGAGCCCAGTCTTTCATGTAGTGTGTTTCCTATTTAAATATCACTGATTCACAGATTTTGATGTAATAATTTATTGCATTCGCCCGATTACAATATTTAAGTAAATTAGAATATTAACTGAAAAAAAGTTACCTATAGACTTGATCAAAGCAATTATCACAATCATCAAAACTTTCTAAATAAACAAAAGGCGCTTTAAGTTTCCCTAATGATGATTTATAATTATAGCCCCATTTGAATCCTTTAATTTTGGCACTTTAGCTGTACACATTCGGTTGATCATATTTTGTACACATTCGATATTGAATATGTGTATATTACGCACAAATACGTTTCATAATTTAACTAGAACTTTGACTGGAATCTGCGAAACTGTCCGTCATTGTGTTTAATATTGAATGTTAATTAAAAAATATACAAATATACATTTTAAAATTTCGATTCCATATATATATACACTTTTGTAATCAATTATCTACCGATATATTATTATATAATTTTATTATGCTAACATAATGAACTGCAGATTTATTTGTTACATTGTATTATACATTTAATTAACAATAATTTAATAGTTGTTAGTAATTAAAAATAATTATTAATTTCAGTTATTTGACTCATTAACGATAATTTCAAATATTATTATACATAATTAATAATTATGCAGAAACTGTACATGGGTTTTTACGACTCGAGCTGTTTTCCTTTCTTGATAACTGTTAAGTGTACTTCACTTTTTGAAAACCAAATAAAAACCGAGATTAATTATAACGTGGCACATGTATTAGGTTTTTCAAGACTTTTGCCAAAATTTTGTGACATTAAATAATTACCCATATTAACGGTGCAAAACCATCACGCACTTGTTACACCAGTTCAAGGAATTATACATGTTTATCAATGTAACTAATTATTGCAGCAACAACTGAACGTGTTATGGGTAATTTATGAACCTTATTGTGATTAGTTTTTATGCAAAAATTGTATTAATTTTAAGTCATATCAATCATAATATAATCTTATCTTGTTATGCATTTTGTTTTTTATAATATACGAAACATGTTTCCGCGCCTGCTCCCGTAGCCCAGTTGTAAATGTGATGTAGTGGGCAGAATCTAGAGGCTGTTGCTCTCAGAGCTTTGTGCGCTGACCCTTGGCAGTGCCTCTGGGTAACCGGTACCCATCCCTGGTTGCGTTCACCTGTCAATTTGTATTGCCCAGCGACGGAGATTTTCCGAGCTGCGTCGCAAATAAGTGGCCTTCTTTTCCCAAAAGCGCTTGAAATGCAGTATGCTCAAATAACAAGCTCAAAAATGAATTTCTTGATCTTGAAAGGGGTGTTAAAAACGAAAGCGGCCATCTACGTTTGTATTTTTATATATGAATCAAATTTAACATATAATGTGAATTATCAGTCATAATTACGTACACGTGTTCTTAATGACAAACGGTATCCCGGGCGGCTCATTTTCAGAGGGGTGGAAGTCCTGGAGAGATAAATCTTTATTTGTATATGTGTGGTATACCCGACAGGCTATCGCCTTACAATGAGGTGTGTATGGTGTATGTCAGTTGAGTCTTACACACCGAAATAGATTCTTTAGGTAAGATACTTGATTCGTAGTCTGTCGTTCTACGTGTTGTTTTTTTATGCATTCATTAAATTTTTGAAATATACTGTGAACTACATTTAATCTGAAACTTAAATAATTCAATTACACTACAGTTTTAAACCGTATGCGTGCGGGCTGTTCAATTTAGGACCGAATTGTACGTTTTAGTATTGAACAGAAGTGTTGTATTTTCGAACTACCTAATTTCAGACCTTCTATTAATTTATTACGCAGGACGTTTTCAGTTGAAATCGTTGTTTTAAAATCCGCGAGAGTACATGGCTAATTGATTTGCTTGTTATAATTTTATTTATTTGCTGTAATCGCCCTTGTTTTCCGGCCAGCACAAGTGCTTGCTTGTGCGCGATTAAGACCGGACGTTGGGGAAAGCTGTCAAATATAGTTCACACTGGACACGGACTTGCTCCGGGCAGGTTGGGGCAACATCAGTGCCTTGAATTTACACCAGCCATTTCCCCCCCAGCAATAGTAATCCATTATTGCACGTTCACGTAAATGTGTATATGTATATATGGCACTATATGAAAGCATAGATAAACTATATGCAGATTTAAGCATTGTACATTATTGCTTGGACTTCATTATATGTCAAATACACACTAAAACGGTAGATATGAAATATAATACTTTCGTCCTATATACTTTGAAATGCAGTGCTTTTCATCAAATAATATAACATTGAATCAAATAATAGAAATAAGAATTTGCTCTATCCTCCTTTATCTCATAGTAGTGGTTAACGCTGGCCAAATTAAATCCATATTTTCAACGGACATTCAGTAAAGTATACGCTTCCACAGTTTCACAATTATATGTCAAATACACACTAAAACGGTACACAATAGCACAAAATAATGTATTGCTGTAGCAATTCAATACGTCCTTTGAAACGGTTTTGTATATGACCATGTTTACTAAAATATTTAATTAGTGTATTGAGCTATAGCCGTCTATCACTATATGGAATGCTTGTTTCTATTATGATATGTTGCATTATAAACATACTTTGTCGACGACGATCAAAACAAATATTGTCAGAGACTAATGTATAAATAAACATCAGTGACGCTTAAATACTATATGCTTTGAAAATCAGTTTTGAAATATTACTGTAAATTATTTTGATAGATTATTTTACAGTGCTGAAATGTAGCATAAACACGTTTTTAAAATTGAGTTAGAGTAAATGCTCGCGTCCATGTGGACCCTACCGTATTACAAAACCAAAATTAAGTAAAATAAACATGATATCTGTGTGAAGTACAAAATTATTATAGTTATAATTATTTACGACCCTGGAAAAAAAATCCACTCATCACCCTATCATATGATCATATTAAATGTACAAACAACCCTTTAAAATCGTTGGTAAATAATGCAATGATAAACGGTGCGAACGTTTTAAATTTTCATAAATGATATAATTTGAAAGTGATTTGTTATGCATGGGTCTTTTTTTTTTTTTTTACTAATGCAATGGAAGACTTTTCACAGAAATTGCAAGGCACGTGCCATATACATCACATGTTAAATGGCACTTGCGGTTTTACAGCTTCAATTTATATTCATTTCAATGTTATTGCAAAAAACCTATATAGGTTTCACAAAAGAAAGGCATAATTTTGAGAGGGAGAAAACGTCACGGCAGAGGATGATCAGATTAAATATTTATGATATTCCTCAGTTTAGCAAACACCAGCCAACTGCGCATCGTGTTACTTTGGGGTTAACAGTTCAATAATAGTAGAATAACATTCATGCTTTCTTCAGTAACTGAACAAATAGATTTGTGATACAAAAAGGTAATAATAATAATAATAATAATAATAATAATAATAATAATAATAATAATAATAATAAATACAAATTATAAATAAAACAATAAAACG
>JABJVR010000007.1:7301346-7311831 GCA_025773905.1 Chitala chitala | reverse complement strand
TGAACAAATAGATTTGTGATACAAAAAGGTAATAATAATAATAATAATAATAATAATAATAATAATAATAATAATAAATACAAATTATAAATAAAACAATAAAACGCCTCTCGACCACACTTGAGCAAAGGATATATTCATTCTTAAATAATACCGAACGGTCGTCTTTTTTAAAATATTCACTGAGGATACACTGTGAGTCACATTTTAAATCTAGACGTGCAGTGAAATCTTTTTTTGCCGTCTTTGAATTTTCCATTTTATTATACTCCACTGGTGTCCATTATTTCTGAGTAGTGTTTTCAAGAACTGTACACCACAAATTCAGTGTAAGCACAGTTTCCCAGTATTCTACCTTTTCCAAAACTGCAACCTACTCAACCTTTAAAATATCAACAGATGTCTGCGGGACTGCCCTGTAAAGGGTTTTAACGATCTCAAAGATTTTTTGAAGTTCGATATTATATCAGAACTACTAGGACACCCGGATTAACCAAGAAACGACCCAGTTTTCCATTCATTGTTAATGGAACACCGGAAAGAAATAGTAGTATTTGTTAATATCATATAAAGCAAATGAAGTAAACTTATTGTGTGGATTGTTGTTACATTTGCATTATTATTTAACATAATTACGTATGCAATGTTTTGATTACACAGCATCGAAAACATGAAACGGTGTCCCCGCTTTAAACACAGAATTGATCTCTCGCTTGCACATATGCAAATAAGTGCAAAGATTAGCGCTGGTGCCACGGGGGCTCGCAATAGCACTTATATGTGTATAGAGAAGGAAATCATAGAGGACTGAAGGGTAAGAGGTTGTACTGTAGCAGGCTGACACAATGGTTGATCCCCATGGTCGGACTGAACATAAGAGGGCGCTGCCATTGCACCTGGTAAATCGGCAATACGCCGCTATGCCCGATTCTGCTGCAAAGGGCCGGACAACAGTCCATGTCCGATTATTCATCGTCCTTCTTCATAGGCTCTCGTTTGAGCTAAAGGATTCGTCACTGAATAGTTTGGACCTAGTTTCCTTATCTTGGAATGCGCAATCGTAATCTATTTTCTCTCAAAAGTCCCCTGTCCAAGGTGTGAATTAATTATTTTTATGTTTTTTTATTTAACTGAGTGAACAGGCTGCCTACAGATGGACACCTGTTTTCTCTACCATGATGTAGTAAAACTTATTCGTACATCGACATACGTTTAAAAACCCAGCAGCGTACGAAGCCTCGCATATTACTTAATTTCAGTGTAGAGATAACATGCCGTGATATTTAGGGTTACAACTACTCACAATTTCTCCTGAATACTTAAGAAAAGCAGACCTCAGCTTGTATGTCTCCTGTGCCGTAAAAAATATAACAAAATCCATAACACTCACTGCTAAATTGATCGTCATTTTTTACAAAGCCTCGAAACAATAGCAGATGTCGGCTTTTATTTTTAAATTCACCCATTCGCAAATTTTCGCTGATCGCGTTGCTACACTAGTACTATAGGATGGCATGCGCAGTAAAGTAAAGGTAGAATACACCCAACACCTTACAAAACCATAGCCACACACACACACACCATGAACCACTTCCACTTTTTATACATTTTATTTTTATATAATAAAATAACCATGTGACAATTATTTTTCTTGCTGCAAGTAACACTTTGAAAACATATGCTATTCACATGAAACGGTGTCCTCCAAAAAGTTCTCTGAATGATGCATTCAGAATCAAATGAGAGAAAATGGCTTCGAAAGAAAACACAGGCATGAAATACTAAAACACACACACTGTCCCAGGTTATCATTTTGAACGTTCTTCACCGGAGATGCCTTTTTTGTCTTTCCATGGCTAAGTAGTGGTTAACGGCTTTCATCGGGCCCAAATAATAGGATGTGTTGCAAACCTGTTTCAGCGTCCTAATGTTGTGCAACAACTGCGTGGCATACTGTAGTAAATATGTTGAATTTTAGCTACCACGCATGTGTGCACTGGACACGGTTAGGGGAAGTGATTCGTTGTTGTTCTAAATGCATTCAAGTGAAGAGAGCAAAGAATATTCGATTCTCTCAACAACTAGGACTAGGTCACATTCCGGGCAAGGCAGCACTGCAGTGTTATATTTTGATAATTGCGTTGTATGGGTTGATTATTAATTATTGTTGCCGATTGTACATGTGGCACCACTTCAAAGGTAAATAAGGCAAAAGACAGACTTGTACAAAATGAACCAAGACAACCTCCCTCCACATGCTCCAATCGCACCACACTTTATTATCTCCCTGGCCCTCCAAGTCCACTTACACTCTATTTTCTACCCATTCATTTTTACAATCTTCCCTTCCCAAGAGAGCGGACACATCGCAAATCCTCAGATCCCTCTGTGTACCTTTCACTGCACGTGCACAAATCGTCCCAGTTCTCTTGTTTGAGATCTGCATGTGTCGTAAAATGAGCGCCTACGTGCGCGCGTGTATGATTGCGTTCGTTGGCAGTTGTCAGGCATGATTGTTAAAATGATGTATGTAAGCTTTGGTCACTACCTTAAGTCCCTTTTGTTATGATAAAGAACTGACGTCACTTGCATTGTCCATGTTTGAAGCCATAAAGGAAAAAATACATGCATGTACACATATCAAATATATAAATCCCACGCCAGAAAAATTCGGCACAAACATGCACAGATACATAACCAACATGTTAAGAGGGATAGACAAAGATTTTTAACGATCACCGTTGATTTTGTATAATTTATTTTTAACGTTTATTTTCAAAGTAATACGCACATTTTAAGGGATGTGAAGCGCTGTTTTTTCTTGCTTTTCTGTTAGTGTCTTGGTTCTTTTTGGTTGTTATTTGTGAGTGAAGTTTCTGGATGTATATATATTTTTTCCAAGCCTCACAACCTCACTCTATTAAACACCAAATGTGTATGTATAGAAAGATGCACAGCATGATGTAACACACATTATTGTTTGAAAAATTGTTATATATGTTATATTAACTGTAGGCGTGTACGTATTATATATGTATAGTTACCTGAATAATAGTTAAAGGTCAGAAAAAAGTGAAGATGAATTTTGTAACGCACAATCAGACGACAGTGTATTCTATTGTAATAATTTTATTAGAAATATTGTATTTGTTGTGTAAATTGACAGAATATAACTAACAACAATATTTTATTATAATTTAAAATTTTTAAGGAAACCCAGCACTTCAAATATTACAACATGGTAACAAAATATTTGGACAAAAATATTTTGTATAGTTTCTTCATTTTTCTTTTAACTTTAGGTTACACGCGGAGTATTACATTATAATTTACGTCTGAGTAATTTGTTATCCGAAAGTAAACTTGTGCAATTAATGCATATTAGTAAATTAATTTAATCTGCGAGGATTAAGACCCCTAAGAGTTGTTAGCGTCGGGTGATAGGCTTTGTCGATTTCATTACACGGAAATAGCAATGGAATTAACATAACAAAGGATATAGTAATAGTCACTATCTAGAATACAGTCTTATCCTTTTGGGGAAAACTTTGGCTTCTAAACGGTTGTTTGAAAAAAAAAGCGAAATGTTTGGGGTGGTAGTAATGGGGAAACCTGTAGAAAGCCTCACCGATCTATACTACAGTTGTAACTATTGATCAAATGTCACCTCTTTGAACACAGGCGTTTGAAAGTTACTCCCTTCGTCAGTATTAACGCAAAACTGTCCGGAGGAAGAACTTTTATGGAAATATTTTATTGTAATACATTTCCCGATGTACATTTTATAACGCATTGCCCGAAATAAAACGTAGCAGCATAAACAGTTTATAAAAAGTATTTTATTCTTTCACTATGACATTATCAAGTAATCGGCTTTAACGTATAATATGCAATCATTTTATAATATATTTGGCAAAATGGATCCCTATTCCACAATGAATATTAGAAAAAAAATGACAAGTTCGTTTAAACTAATGAAAAATTGGTAAGTCACATTCAGAATACTTTTATACTGAACACTTGTAAATTATACATATAAATTATAATAAACTATTGATGAATTGAATAGAAATTGTTGCATGGTTAGCATATTCTTATTTTTTTTAATAAAATATCATATACAAGGCATTTATGGACAAATATATATGTGGGGTTTTAAGCGATTTTTATTTGTATATTTGCCCCGAGTAATACGTCATCTTAAAATAAACCTAAAATCCTCAAATTTGCATACAGAGATACGATTGTCACATAGAGTCCATATTACGTGAGTTGCATATCTTTGTATTTATGGCATGCGGTGTAACGAGCACGTACACATGCATGCCTTCTGTGGTAATGGCTATTTATCGTCTTAACGAATACATCTTGAAAATACACATAGTTCGCATTGTCAATCTCCCGGCAATGGCATTAATTTTGAAAAAGAGCAAATTTAGTCTAGAAACGCAAATACACAACAGAAAGTTTTGGTGATTACTCTTAGCACAGTAGCGTCTGAGCTCAGGATCGAGAATGCAATAATCTTGAATACACACGTTCTCGCTTACTATGTTACAAGATAGTTAAAGTTAAAACTGTATTGCATTTATATCGAAACGGTATGTTAATTGCGTTGTTGTTTATTGTAAATAAATTTTGCATGTGTGCCATTTGATATACATCGCTCCGAACTGAAATTGGGACCCACTGTATTTTTTTCCATGTTAAATGTCAGTATTGGAATTGCAGTCTTGTTTTGCTACCTTATAAGTGATCCATTGTAACAAAGTTTCTATTTTTAAATTAGGTTATGTATTAATGTATGTTTTAATGTCTAATTATACGTATTTGTATTTTAGTGTAGAGTCTACGTTCACTTGATAGCATTTCTTACATTTAAGTATTTCCAAATAGCTTGGTGCAACATATTAGAATACTTTGCAGTATTTATAAGCGCCACTGCATTTCCCGTTAGACGTCTCGTTAATTCTGAGTTATTTGCTTTAAACCAATTGGTAAATACAGTCTGAATCTAGCTTTAAAATGAAGCAAATTAACTATTTGCAATCTATATATTGTTTGCTGGTCAATGTGCTTTTCCTTCGCTTGACGCTTTTGCTGACATGTAAAAGCAAGCATAATGAAACTTCTGGGCTCTGACCCCACGAACATACACTTGTGCAAAAGTACCGTAAATTTATATAATTACTGTTTACGCAAATAAACCGCTTTACCAATAATTCATAAGCGACGTTTGCCTGGTCTCTAACAGTATAGTACAAAACCGAAAGGAGAGAAGCAGCTCGTAATTTTAAACGATTTGCGGAAAGCGGACGAACTGGAGACCGTTCGGTGCAGCAGTGTCGCGCGCCGCTACTTGCTGGCAAAGTTTGTTAAATGTAACACTCTAAGGTACAGAGGTATGTTAATAAAGTATTTCATAAATACATGTTCTGTTTTTAAAAATACAGAAAACAGTTATGTTTTACGTAATTTTCGGTGCACTTTGTGGTAACTTTCCTTGTTTTCTTTTTGATCAGACTGTTGGTTATTTTACTTTCGGCCGCATTTAATTTCCTATTTTCAAACCCTGATCATCACTTTCCTCTTTTTCTTCTTCTATCTCTCCATCCCTCCCTCCCTCGCTCCCTCCCTCTCTCTCCCCCTCCCTCCCTCTCTCTCTCTCCCTCCCTCCCTCTCTCCTTTGCTGAATCTTATTGATCCAGAAGGTGCCTAATTAGCCCTTCCCGTCGTGCCTGTGTAATGAAGCACATGCGCACTGAATTAATCACAGCCATTTTTTGCAGGAAACTAATTAGCAGGAATAAAGATCCAAAGAGTTTTTTTCTTTTCAATCATCAGATCTCACTTTCACCTCTTCCTCTCTCCCTCTAACACAAGACACATCGCCTGCTTAGCATCCAAATTATTTTTATATTGCCTTTACAACTAATACTTCGGTTTTTTACACTCCGCAACAACAATGATGTTTCTTTTGCCATCCTAAATGCAAACTGACCAAAAGGGACTGCCTTGATGGGATCTTTAGCCAAACCGTCTCTATTCTGGATTAAAAAGCGAGGATCACAAAGCGGCTGCAAAAAAATTGTAAGTTTCAACTTTGGGTTTCTCTCTGTTTCTATCTCCGATTCGTTTTTTTTTCTTTCTCGCAGTTGTTACAGTAACAACACATTTTCTCTATTTTGCACTAATTTTGATGGTTCGCTATTCCATTGCCAGGAGAAATAACAGGCGATTGCGAAGTTATTTTCATGCAAGTTGTTTTATTTTTAATCTGCTCTATTCGTTTCGTTACCTGTGTTTACATCTGGGTTCGTCCTCGCTCCCCTCATGAACGAAGAAAAGAAACGGGCAAAGACAACGATTCCTTTCAAAGGCAGCACACCGCAAAACGTGGATTTTAAAAGAAATTCGCGCATTTTTGCGGAATGTGAAAGTAGCTATGCTTTAAAAATCACGCAATAAGGACGATCGTGAAAGTAAGAGCTCGCGCTGAGCTGCGCGGGGGCGGCGGCAGCTGCGCGTTACTGTAGCCAGGGAAGGAACACGTTGGTCCAGCGTGTTGGTCCGTCGGCGTCCCACGGAGGAGGACATGCCGCGTACTCTTCCTGCTTAAAAAAATATATAGATCACTTTGTCCTCTCTTCTCGTTTCCTTCAGTTTTCGACACAATCCCACGTTTAAACATCTTCTGTACTCAATAGCAATTTAATAATTGCAATCCTTTATTTCTTTCCGCTGTTTTCATATCGCAGCGATCCACTACTTTTCTTTCCCTTGTCTTCCACTTTGACCATCTTTTCATTTTATTTTTATTTTTTTTTATTATTCCCGTTGGATATTGTGAGGCGTTGTTAAAGTCGATTCTTGCTGATGCCCTGTCGGAGTCACATGTAAATCGATCGGCGTGTGTGTGTATGTGAGTGTGCGTGCGTGTGTGTGTGTTGTCAGTGTGGGGGGTTTAAAAACGGAGCTCCGGGTCTCCTTCATGCCAAGAGCGGATCAGCAAGACTTCGTGCACGGTAAAGCGCAAAGCCAAGTGCCGATAGTTTAAGCTGCGAGCCGGGAAGAAAGGAATAGTATTAAAGTGTCAGGAAAGCGCGACGGAAAGATCATGAGAAAACACACGCGCTAACTCGGTTTTTACTGGGGTAAAAATCAGAAACCAAACAATAGATGAGATACAGAGAAATATTATGGAAGTAGAGGAAATGGCAAGACCTCTCGAATTACAAAAATAATTCAGAGGCATGTTCTATCTTGACATAAATTCGTACGCTTTAACAGATACAAATGCAGGCTCTCTGAACCATGTTACATTTAAGTAACTTAAAATAAGCAAAATATTTAAAAATAATTTTTAGGCATGCCTTGAATCAATGTAGCGGATGGCTATACGAAATGCAAAAAGGCGGCAAAATAAGGCCTACAAAATAAATAATCTCGCAAAAAAATTAAATGTGAAAGGCCAAATATTCGTTGACGGATAAATGTGAGAAGAGAGAGGGAAGGATAGAACGACAAGGCTGGAATGAGTGCGGTTCCTCAAGATACGGACTGATAGGCTCGCAAAGTGGAAATGTCTCCCACCCCACAATGCGCCTACAGCACCCCGAAACTGCTACCTACATATGGTTAAAGCTCCAAAAAATAGCATAAATACGAGATAAGAGACGGATTGAACGGATTTTTGAGACTGGGAGAAAATGAGAGATGAGCAAAGTTTGGAGGCGAGAGTCGGGTGAAAATGCGGTTTAGCGAGCCCTGGCAGGGCAGTCCAGTCTTGGTGGAATGAGAGAGGGAGGTTGAGAGACTTGGGGTCAGACTACAAGAATCGGGATCAAGGGTCACCGAGTGAGTGTGAGAGCGATAAAAAGAAAGGGATGGAAAAACCCTCCATTAACAGCTAGGGAGAGAGAGAAAGAGAGGGGGGGTGTTGTCTAGGGGTCACAAAATGCAGAGCAGTGATCTTGTGGGGGTCACCCAGTGAATGATTTTTTTTTTTTTTTTTAAAGGACCCCAGTTGCACAACAAAAGGCAGGCAGTGAAAATATTTCTTGGGGTTCACAGGAATAGCACAGCAAAGTACCCTTATAGGGTGAGACCTTGTTGTATTTGGATGGAAGGGGAAACAGCTTGGGGAAGTGGGATAGGTAGAAGGGGTCAGACAGCCATAAGCTGCTGAGGTGGTGTTGCCAAAATAGAGGAGGTATGAAAATGGACCTTTACACTGATTCCAACCTAAAGTCAATGAAGACCCAAGTGGGCTAATTCATTGCTTTAGAGTAAATAAAAATTTGCTCTTAATACAAATGGGGGAAGAAAAGGGTATAGTGTCCGATTATGGGCCCTGTTAAGAATAAATAGGCATTGCTTTTGGACAGGTTAGAAGGAGGGACAGTACACACTTCCCTAGAGAAGGTCCCCTACCCCCCTCCCTTTTGCGCTCCCTCTCTTTTTTCCATCTCATATTTTATGTGAGTAAATTGAAAGCGGGAGGAGGTGGAAGAGACAGGTCAGATTTTGGATCTCCTGGCGTAGTGTCCGAACTGCAATGGCAGCTCTGAGGGGCGACTGGTAATGATTACGACCATCACGCAAGAGGAAAAAAAAAAAAGGGGATGTGGCATTAATGTGGGTTTGATGCCAGCACGCCCATCGCTGTTCAGCTTCACAAATAAAGAACGTAGATTTGCTGAATTCCACTTCACCGCTTTCCTGGAAGCCCCAGAACTGATCTCTGATCCGAACCTCTCGGTTGCTTGTTATTTAACTTTACGTTGTTAGCTGCTTTGGAAGACTTAATTTTTATATTTGAAAGTGTGTGCAATGCTAAATGTGGAATAAAATATGGAATACAACTTCCTTATATGGTAATTTCTGAAAGAACAAAAGTCTGCGTTTGTTAGATTTGGTTGCAGTTCCATTCCGTTTGTGTTAATATTGTTTGACTGAACAGATGTGAACGTTTTATTTTCCACATTTAATTTAAACAGACTTCATACGATTTGTGATTCACGTTTTTGTTTCGTTCAGACTGCAGCTGTATTTGATGTTTTACTATTGTACTCTGCTTTTGCATAATTGCAGCTTTCTAATAATTTTTTAAAAATGTCAATAACTTGAGGAAATGTCTGATGTTCAGTCGGTGCCTTGTGTCGGACAAAATACAAAGTTTTGCTTATTTTTATTGATATTAATGTTATGGTAGTTGAAGTAAAATCCTGCACTGGACAGATTACTGAAGAATACCTCTAAATTTCTGAAGGCTAATCTTAAATGTTGACCTTACTTCTTTTACTTAGCATTGTCCTTTTAAAAATTACAAAATGCATGTCCATTAAGCATTATGCTTTTAAAGACATGAATGAATTATTAGGATATATTAGACAAATTTTACCAATATATTTAATATTGTTAATGACTGTGGAAAATATTTAAATTTTTGTGGCAGGAGTGGACTGAACCTTCAATTCTATTGCGAAATTACAAAAAAAAAACAAATATGCATGTAATTTACATTAAATATGAACATTCATGTTGGTTCCCTTTACACATTTTCAGAAATTAGTGTTTAAATTCATCTGACCAGCAGTATGCATGTTTTGAGTTGGCATGCACGGATGGAATTTTTCAGTAGATGGTGGTATTATTATTATTATTATTATTATTATTATTATTATTATTTTTTTTTTGTATTTGCTTAGGTATTTTTGCAGCTGCATTGGTGCTGAAATATGCAACATATATAATGCATTACGCAAGCTATGGTATGGTGTGTTTTATTTCTGAACAATACAGTAAATAACATATAAGTAAAGTAATTGTATTTAGGATTTTAATTATTAATCATTAATAGTCATAAACTAATATAGACCATTGTGTAGGCACTTTTTAACATTGATTATTGCATACATCTTTGGTTAGTAAAACCTTACACTTTTAAATTTTTTAATTTATTTATTTAAATTTGAAAATTTCAGACAAATGAATGGGGGAGACGTGGCCTTAGTTAGCAGTGTTTTGGGGATAATGGCGACAGACCAGTACATGCTGGTATATTACCGTGCGCTGGCAGACAGTGTGACGGGAATTGGGGAGAGGATTGTGTCGTCTGCCCCTTAACCAACCCCCCTCCACCCCAAAGCGATGCTGCTAGCTCCTTTCCTGCCCCCGTTGATCTCTCCTCTTCTCTGGTTCTTTCTGCTTTTGCCCTGCACCCCTAGTGGTGGGTACTGCAGGCCTCTCCGGGGATGCTGGCGTGCCTTTTCCCCAGCCAAAGAGAGCCCTCTCTGGGCCAAGAGCAGGTACAGACAGGGTAGAGAGCACACAGAGCCAGCCTTCCTTTGAGCCTTTCTTTGTACATCTTTTTTTTGTTTTGGTAGTTTATGCTTTCCTATTTTTTTTTTTTTTTTTTTTTTTTTTTTTTTTTTTTTTTTTTATTTTTTCAAATTAATAATATATTTTAAAACAACACCACCC
>JABJVR010000007.1:7270535-7293273 GCA_025773905.1 Chitala chitala | reverse complement strand
GTGGGGGGGAGGGAGTGAGAGGAGTAGAAGAGGTAAGCTGACAGTGCTGTCATTCTGTCCCCTGGGTTCTGCCACCATGTGACATGGCCTACAGCTGTCCTTTTATACACCTGTGCACATCAGCATTGCACATCGCACAACCCAGAGCGGGTAGGACTATGAGCGAGACAGGGGCAATGTTTGGCTTGGCCCAGGGTGCCTGATCAAAGACCATTTGTGTGGTTCTACCCCCCACCCCACCACAGAAAACAGCTGCTTCTTGCCATCTCTGCTTGCTCTCTGGGGTCTGACAGATATCCAGGCCTGGGAAAGGGGTGGGGCTGAAAAGCTGAGGGCCATCCTGATAAGGCCTCCTCCTCCTCGTTTTGTCTCAGACACACCAGAGATGATGTTCAGGAACCCTGCTCTGCCCTTGGAAATTAGAATCGCATAAGAGTTTGTTTTTTTATAAACCTTCTTTTATAGGGTGTCAGTTTTATGCTTCATTTTCTTATTTTACACTGTTTCGTAATCTCGTCCTTTTGTTTCTTTTTAAAGCTTTTTTTTCATGCCCAGTTACAGTTGTGCTTGTTTCCAGTTTAAGTATAATTTCACTGGCGTGCACACAAACTCGTGTGTTCATTCCCAGCCTGACTTGAGAATGGCATTCAGAGCGTAATTCCCGCTCCCTCCATGAGGAATGCAAATGCCCCTGACTGAGTGACCCGACTCATCCCATCTGCAGGGAGGGGGCAGCAGTGGCCTGGCCCCGCCTCAGGGCCCTACACTGCTATTGGCCGCCTGTTATCTCATTGTTTTGCGGATGACCTATAACAGCGCTGTTTAGCTGGGGACGATCGGCCCTTTTGCCCCGTCTCTGGCCTCCTTTGAGACATTAGGACACAAAGATGGTGTTTATCCTCACATACCGTGGCCTCCTTGTGTGTATGTAGTTTTTACAACTCTCACAGTAGGAGGATAACCCCTCCCCTCCAAATATTTCCAATGTATTTCCAATTTTGTAGTTTGTGATGTTTGAAGGGGGGGGGGGGAGGTTTTAATTTATCACAGGCTTCCTTGTGTACTTAACCTTAACTGAATTTTCTTTTGCCCTGTATTCTTGATGGCGTGCAGTAGGTGAAGTGAGGTTTTGCCCACCTTCTCCACAATTTAAGTAACAGTTGTTTGGAACGCATCCATTTTCAAAATAGAGAGTTATTGGTTGAGTTGTCCTGACAGAGTGAATCTGCAAAAAGCCACATCCCGCTGATTGAATTATGGGCCCTTGCTGCGTGTCTGCTGCGTGTCTGCTGCGTGTCTGCTGCGTGTCTGCTGCGTGTCTGCTGCGTGTCTGCTGCGTTGCTACCCACCAGTATGTTGCTGTCTGTTCTCAGCACTTCTTGTGTGACAATGTAAATTTTTTTGGGGGGACCTGAAAACCACATGCCAGGCGTGCTGCCCAACCTGCATGCTCTGTGGTGTCAAATCACTCTTCTACACCTGGACCTTCTGCCAGGACGGGCAGCGAACAGTGGAAGGGACATGCAAATGTGTGCACTCTGTGATGCCCCCCTGTGATGCCACAGCAAAAGAGAGGGTGCACCGAGAAGTGGCGTAGTACAGAGCCGCGAGGGTCACGCGGGCATGTCGAGAGGTTCGTAGTGTGGGGCGGGGTTCTCGCTTGACAGCACGGAGGCCAGAGGAAGAGATTAGCTTCTACGGATTCTCAGCTCGTGATTACAATCGTTTAAAATCCGGTGTGGTTTTTTAATGTAGTTTCTGCAACTGGTTGGAACTCCTAACGCCTGTGTGTGAGAGATTGACCTTTTCATGTTACTTGTCTCTGAGGCCTGGTTTCCCTCTCAGTAATTAATTTGCGAGAGTGTATAAGCAACTCTTAGAAACAGGTCATATAGTGTGTGAATACTACAATATTAACAGGAGGCGTGCTGGGGTGCGTGTCGTAGGATTGCTACAAAGGCTAATTTCCGCCCCCCCCAACTCAAGTTGCAGCATTAGCATGGTTCTTCGATGCTGCCCTTTGTCATCAAAGGAGCGATTAATGATTACATTTGTGCAAAGCAGGGGTGCTGTTGCCATAGGGACCCAAATGATACATGCTGCTTTGCATATCAACAGAAAAGTTTAAAATCTGTAGCGAGGGTGAAGACCTCCACTGACATGAACCTGCTCTCTGAAGCTGGAATTTCAGAGAAAGCCTCCCCCCCCCCCCCAATTTGTCCACTGTAGGGAAACCTCAAGTCTTTGAACCAGCCAATGAAAAGTGAACACCACACATGTTGGAAATTAGTACAAATTAGTCCTTTTTTTCCGTTTGCAGTGATTTCTAAATGTTTGTCTTTCAGCTGGTTTGATTTGCTTGTTGACTGAATATACTGTAGTTGTGTTAAAATGCTATCTAAAGTGCAGCTGAACTGTGCGGCCGGGCTGTCCATCTACAACTCTAAACATTTCACACCATCCAATACAGTCATGCCAAAAGGAATTTTGTTGTGAACCTTGACCCTTAAAGCCCCCAGTCTGATTTGAGTGTAGAGAACTGTTGTGAAGCTTTTTAACTGCCAGGAGTTGGCAGAATTTCCAGTTCTGCTTTGCCATGGCAACTACAGGATAACTTTTGGCTTATTGTTTACTTTGAATGGGTTGTGAAAATAAGTGAATGTCTCTCACTCTCACACAATCGTGCGCACACCCCATCTGCCCCTCCCTGCCATAATTATAATTTAAAAATTGTTTATATTCATAGTGCCAGTTTGTTTTATTTGCCACTATTTAAAGCCAGAGTTTTTTGCAAATGGTTTGACAAAAATGACTTTTCCATGAGACCCGGACTCATGGTATGTAAATAATTTCATTTTGATATTCAATGAGAAACAAAGTTGGCTAATTATAGCTGCTGTGAGAAACTTCATGAGGACAGGCAGGAACTTTTCCCATTACCCTGGAACATTAGTGGAGTAGAACCTCTCTATCAGAGTCGTACTAGAGCTCTGGCGAGGGGAGGGTGTGCCACTGGGACAGGCGAGTCTGGCCCAGAGAGCCGGGTTTGGGGTGGACGTGATTTTGGTGTATGTTTTCGTTCCGTCCCAGGAGAGTGGCAGTGCCTCTTTCAGCATCGAGTCTCCTCTACTCCTCCTCCTGAGAAGCTCTCCTGCATCTCTGTGGGTCCTTCCTTTCTCCTCTACTGGCAGGGGAGCAGCTGTGATTCACGCAGTCCACTGGAGGTTTTGCAGCTGTAATTGCAACAAATGCCTGATGACCAAGTCTTCTCAGACCTGTAGCACGGGCACCGTTTTGTGCCTGAAACATTGACAAACGCATTTTTTAAAGGAATCTCTGGGGAGGGGGGGACTAAATGTACATTCTTTTCCCCCTCTGAAATATTGATGGACTCGCAGTTTGATGGTGTACAGAATTCATAGGTGGCTATCCAGGATCTGCAGCAGTTTATGCACATGTTTTCAGTGCATATATATATTTCTGGAAGGGACCTTGAAGATGTGAGAGAAATTTATATATATCCATCTTTTTTTATGTAGGATTTGCATGGCTTTATTGGAAACCCATCAAGTGTTCTTGATGTATAATTTTTTTGCCTAAACTTGCAGCCACCCAGGGTGATGTTGTGTAGGGATCACGGTGTCAACACAGTGGTGAGACACGTCTCTTGAAGCCTTGTTCTGCATGATAGCCGTGCCTTTGTCTCTCCAGCTCCTATATTCGTGACTAGAGCAAGAGCCCCCCCCCCCCCCAGCCTTCCTTGACCCCAGTTGCAAGTAAAATGAAGAAATTTACCTTAAACCGCACTGTGTTTGACCTGATCTCGTGTTTAATGGTTGCTGTTCAGTTGTGTTGTCCTGAGCTAAAACTTTCCCTTTAGGGTCAGGGTTACAGGAGTGCATCAAAGTGATTCTTCCTGGCCTGTCTTTGATAGAGCGGAATAAACCTTTTTTTTTTTTTTTTTTTTCTTCCCTCTTGGTTCTGCAGACCCAGAGCCCCCCTCCCCAGCCTTCATTTTTAAACAAACATCTCAATGGCTTAAAATAGCCGGCGGCACGTTTCCTGAATGTCGCGGTGGTGGTAGCTTGCGTCTTTCCCAGGCAGGAACCCACAGAGAATACAGTGAAGTGACACCGAGGGAGCCGCTGCCAGGGGAATTGAAACGTCACGGCTGTGCTGTCACCAGAGTCCCTTTGGGAAAGCTGGGACTCTGAAGAGGCACTAGCTGCAATGCAGAGTGCATTGAGTGACCGGAAAGAAAAGGGGGGGTATACAAACTGTCTTGTCTTTCCAGACTTTACAGGCTCTGTTTTTGATGTTCATTAAGTGGTTAGTGAAAGGAGGTAGCAGGATTCACGCCGAGTGCTATTTTCAATGTGCTTGGAAAAGGTCAAGAAAGAGATCGTCTCAACCTAATGAGATGACTTGCTGTGTTTATTAAAAAAAAATAATAATAATGAAATTTTTAATGGTCAGTGCTCATGTTAGCCTTAATGTTATGTCCACTAAGTGAGGGTAAAAGGTTTTGGTAAAGGAACCCCGCACGTCTGAGCAGGTGCTGCCCTGGTAGCTCCATGCGTGTGCAAATGCACGCAACACGCGACTTTCCCCTTCTCTTCGCCAAAGCCTGGCATGTGACACGCCTCAACGCTCCAGCCCTGACCCTTTGCAAAGTGTTATGGAAAACCGCTTAGGCCATTTTGGGATATTGAACACTCCCCTCCCACTACAACCTCCTTGCATAAAAAAAAAAAAAAAAAAGTTACGCTCGTGCCTTCTGTGACACGCGCCCACGTGCAGCGGTAATGTATGGCTGCTGGATACCTGATCAATTGATAGCAGGGAATCCTTTGGTAAATAGAGTTTTAGACATATTGCCAATAGACCTCCGCTATTGATTGGAGTGTAAATTAAAAACTTAATCAGGTCCCAGAGATAAGATTTATCTCCGCCCCTGGCAAATTACAGGGCTGGCTCAGACGTAGGACAGGCAGCCCCACGTGTACCTCTGACAGGGACGGTCCCGTCTGTGGTGCCCGCCTGTCCCGCTGAGCCTCGCAGTATGCCCCCTCACTAACATGCCTGTTCCTTGATGAGCCCAAGGTTAGGCCCCCCCTGGCTGTGTCCCGCTGTGCGTCACCTCCTCCTCGCCTCTACCTCCTGCTCCCTGCCGGCTACCCTGTGGCACTTGGAGGGAAGATGGAATAGCACTGATTTGTGCCCTTAAATTTCTCTGCCATATTCACTGTGGGGGCAGAGGTGATTTTCAGCCCCCTTTCTAACTCCATCTTCTCAGGACTAAAACGTCTGCTGATTTACTTTTGCAGTGATATATGGCTGTCGAAGTCAGGCGCGTCTTTGCTATAATGTGCTCGCGTGGGTTTTTTAATTTTTTTTAATCCTTACCCCTTTTTCTTCAAGGCACCGTAAACTTCATATACACGCCAGAATGCTCACACAGCTGGATCGCCTATATTTTATATATATTAAAACAATTCAGCGAATTGTGCATCGATTACAGTATAGATTTTTGCAGTAATTGCAGAAGAACATTGTCTGGTCGTTTTGTTTATTAATATTGGGAAATGGGTGTATATTCAAAAGATGCGTTTTTCCATTAAATTTTGGGGTGGGGGGAATACTCCGTTTTCGCTGATGGAAATGTTTTTGTTCTTCATTTCATTTAGGACTAGTGGGGAGAGTGGCGTACATTTGCTCTGTTTTAGAGCGGTAATGGAGACGTGGAGGTGACACTTTTGCATACTTGGCTGAACTATTTTGATAATGAGGTCTTCAGAATCGTTGTGAAACGCAAGCTACACAAATGACAGCGGAACACAAGTGCACAAACAATGCCACAATTTAACGAAATCTTTAATCTGCGTATGTGACATTTGCTTTACTGGTGGCACACAAATGGCTGTCTCAGTGAGACTTTGAGGTGTCGGGGGGGGGGGCGTATAACTGGTCTAGGGAGAGTAAAAAAACGAAGCCTGAGAATGAGCAGCTAGCCAGGGCTGGGGAAGCGCAAGGCACTGGTAATAGACGCTTTGTCTGATAAGCCTTGAAAAGACTCGCTTAGTTAGTGGAAGTGCTGGGGGAGCCATCCTCGATAAAGCCTCCGTTTCTCTCTAATACCCACCAGCTAAAATCAATAGGTAGGATAATACTACTGCTGGTCCTCCGTCTCTCTCTTCATGTGTTTCTAGTGCACGTGCGCGCGCACACTCTCGGGGAAAGGGAAAGTGGCCGCCGATGGCGTTACACTACTATTTGCCATCGTCTCTGGCTTTGTTCCGTTGACTCTTGCCGGTTTGAGACAATTGGCTGACTTGCTTAGAAAGAAACCAGCCCATCTGTGCTGCTCCTCCTCTGATCTGCTTCACTGATTTTAATCTCGATTCTCTCCCTCTCTCCCCTTTTCTTTTGTGGTGATGAATATGGGGCTGATTTCTCCCTTGAACAGGGTCAGAGAGTGTATCCTGCCATGAGGATCTCTCTCTCTCTCTCTCTCTCTCTCTCTCTCTCTCTCTCTCTCTCTCTCTCTCTCTCTCTCTCTCTCTCTCTCTCTCCAGGAAACTGTAGTCTCCCCTGTTGTCTTTCTATCAGTTTCCTTCCCATGATAAATCCTCTAGCTCTGACCCTATTTGCCTCCTTTTTTTCCAGCAAGACGTCACTGAGCATGCCCAGTTCCTCTGCCTTGTCTTTTTCCCAGAGGCCTTTGGACTGGCGCCAGTTGACTAGCCACTTTATGTGGAGGGGGGTTCCAGGAGTGGGTCTGACTGGTAGCAGGGGCTAATGAGTCTGCTGGCCAGAGTGTAACCCCTGGGATTCTGTTGGGGTGGGAGGGAGAGAGGCTTGTTTTGCTTTAGGTGTTTCACTCAGGAAATTAGTGAAAACTTTGGTATTACAGCATGCAGACGGAAACCCGGTCAACCTGTCAAAGGTAACGACTGTCTGCTCGTTCTTGTGGCATGGAGCACAACTCGTGAATACAGTCTCGCAACACCTGGAAGCTGGCTTAATTGAGTTGGCTCTTGCGTTGTAATGGGTAAAATATTGCCCTTAGGCATTTGCTGGCAGAGACTCTGGCCTGTGACACTGTCCCTTCCCCCAAAGTGCAGTATATTAAAATGCAGTTGGTATCCAGGTCCCAGTATATCATAGAATAGAGTGCGATAAGGCCTTCCTGTCTGGCTGTGGATCAATGAGGGTTAGCGACGTCATATTGCAGAGTGAAAGCCAGTGCTTTACCCTGGGTATTTATGAGCAGTACATCACAGGGATCCAGTGTTCAGCCTGTGTGTCCAAGTCTGTCCCCTCCATCCTGGGGCAGTGCTGGTTTCAGAGAGGGTACAAGCATACTGGCACTAGTGCCTGTGTTAGTGCTGACTCCATCACTCACTGTTTTTTTCATTCCTTTCTGTGGTGTAGCTGTTGCTGGAGTCTGAGTGAAAGCAACTAGTTTTAAGGGCGATCGTGCTTTTGTTCCCCTTTACGTTTCATTTTGATCGCAGCCTTTGGGTTACATTAAATGTCGTTCGGTATCGGGTCATCGTAAGCATAATGGTGCTTTGTGGTGCAGCCAAACTTGGAGTGATACACGGGAAATTGCATGTGGCATTGATCAGGCTAACACTTGTAACCCTTAACCCCTGCCTCTCTCCACCCATCTCCCTGATGACAGCATCCCCCCCCTCGACTTCAGTCTGCCTTTCCTCTATTGGGCACCCGAAATAGCGAATTAGCATTGGGCCTCCTAGCTTGAGACGCCCGCGGCGTTGTGACGCGTGTCTGTGTGGCAGCGGGGCGCAAGTGCAGAGCAGGCGCCGCAAGTGGTCTGCTTTGGTTCTCAGCTGCTTGGGACTGCATGCGAGGATTCCCCGAGCAATTTAGTCTGTAACTGTTCTGCCAATATGAACCTTTTCAGGAGCTGGATATCCGAAGAAGTGGGGTGGAGGGTGACATGGGTGCATGTTGAGAGCCAGCAGTGATTTTACGAGGGGGTGACAGGCCCACACCTGCTCCACAAGGCCTCCTCCCAGTAGTACCGCATTGCTAACCTCCCACCTTCTCAGGCCACTGCAGCAAACTACCTTTCATAAGTTGGCTTTTTTACCTCTCCACCTACAAACTATGTAGCTGTTTCTATTGCTTTTGTACTTTAGAGCTGAAACTGGTTTTAACCCGCTGAGATGTAAGCATACAGGGTTGGCCGCTCTTAATTATTTAAGTTTTTTTTTTTTTTTTTTTTTTTTTTTTTCCTTTTTCTTTAAACTTAAATTTAATATTTTGAATAGTAAGACTCCACATTGTTTAAGTTATTACAACCAAATAAATCTCTGAGAATGCTTGGTAATATTCTGAAAAGGGGTAATGTTCATTATACTTTTTTTTTTTTTTTTTTTTTTGGTCTGTTTCTGTTGAAATCATCCTAAGATAATCTAACTTCCCGATTGTCGCAATGTGCACTTCCTCCTGTCTACACACCGCCACCTCCCCCCTCCCCATATGTTCCTGATTTTGCAATGGCTGCTCCTTTGACAGTTGTACACTTACTGGCCCTAATCTGCACAGAGCTACTTTAAGCAGAAGGAACAGAACGCAGGCTGGCTTTGCTTCCTTAGCAGTGAGGGCTGTGAGTAGGATGTACTTATTAGATATGGGGGTAGTAGAAATGGCATCTGGATCAAGCGACCTGTGGCTTAGTGTATCTGGCTGGGATGCTGGTTCATGGCCCAGCCACCTGGTGTCCGTGAACAAGACACTTGCTGCTAACTTCTCAGGTGCTGTCCTCTGCTCCTGCAGGGGATGCATTAAATGCAGGGAACCAATTTTGTTACAACTCATACGTGTTACAACATGCATATGTACTCAATGACAAAGACTTTTTGTTTTATATTCCATGTTCCTAGTCTTCTGTGGCAGGGAGAGGGCTTGCCTTTGGACCATTGACTCCAGTAGAACTTCCAGAGTGGCTGAGCTGGTTTTGATTTGACCGCAGATGCTTCAGAGGACGGCTTTAGCCTCTCACTGCAGCTTCACTGTGTCCCTGCTTCCCGGTTGAACCCTTCGCTCCCACCACGGCCCCCTGTCTCCTGCTCTCCTCTGTGCACTCCTAGGCCAGCTGTTTATGAACGCCAGCTTGGTTGGCTGTCGTGCGTAACACCGTCCGCTTCGGCTCTGAGAAGAAACGCACGTTTTTGAGGTACCCACCTTTGCTCGTTTTCTTCTCCCTCTGGTGGAATTCCCCCTCCAGGAAGCCTGCGCTAGGATCAAGGCCTGTTGGGACACATCTCGCCCGCAGACGCGCTCGGCAGATGTTAACTGCCAGAGGTTCCTCCCAGTGCTGCCACTGGGGCATGTCCACTGTGGTGCATTCTGTTCTGTTCCGGTCCGTTCCATTTTCCGCTCCGGGACGTGGCGACATCAAAGAGCTGCTCTGCCCGGCGAGGCCTCACGTCTGTGAAAAGGGCACCGCTGCACAACGACTTTTTGCCCCTGCCGCAGATGTTGCAGCTCGCTCCAAACGTTTAAATGTGTTTTATGTTTATTGAATTTAAATGAGACGTTAATTCCATGCAAAACGTCAAACGAAAAGCCCCATCGAAAGACGCCCACCCGTTACAGGACAGCTGTTCAAACAAAAAGGCGGAAAAAAAGGCGTATTGTATAAACCTTCAACAGCAGTTGCTGTGTAATCCGGTATTACGTCCGCAGGCGAACTGCGGCCCAGGGGTTAGCCAAAGTGAGCAATGTTGGTGTTTTGGCAGGAGGTTAGCCCAAGACGAGAGTCTGAACATTCATCTTGATCCAGAGGGCCTGCTCTTAATTGCTTTTGATGTGCATGTGAACATGAGCCGTTGTGGAATCCCTCCTGCCTTCGAGCTGAGTTCAGGAGGTTCGGTGTGACAACGGACAGAATCTGATGGCTGGGCAGAGGCTTGTGGTGGTCCGGCAGGAGCGAGCGTGTCGATTTTTTGGACCGAGGTCAATGTGTGATGGAGAGTTGAGGGGCCTGGGAATGCAGTTCTGACCAGGAGAGTGGCACAGTCCGCACCCTCCTGCCCGACTAACATCCTGAGTGCCAGACTCAGTCTAAGAGTGCCGCTTGAGTGGTGTGTAACAGCAGCCCTTACTGGGTGGCACATGGTATTTTGTGTGGCAGACTGGCACAGGATGATGCAGCATGTCCCACCAGTGCTGACAGCATTACCTCTGAGCCAGTTGTATTCCAAATAGTGTCACTAAATCACTGTTAATTATTTTCAGCTGAAACTTTCATCGTGGTTGTGGTTTGCAAACCTGCTGAATTGAAAATCTGGCGGCTGCTTAGTGACTGAGTTTTCAGCAGAGTGACAGCGGATAGAAAACCAGGAGACTAATGAAGTCAGTGACGTGGTGGAGTAATCACACACAAATGCGCCCCTCCCCCCCCAGGTCGCCTCCTCGATCCCAGCGCTGGTCCCGCAGGCACGGCAGCGCAGGGTGCTGATCATTTGTAGCGCTCCTCTCATGTCGTTGCGGTTTAGAGCGGCACCAGAATGCGGCAGTGCGGTTACCCTTGGCAGCAGCTCCCTGGGCCTGGGGCGGTGAGCAGATGAGCCGGCAGGAAGCCAGGCACGATTCAACAAACTTTTAACCTCTCCCTTGGCTAATCCCTTGTTATGTCAGTAACTTCTTCCTCTCTCGCCTGTGACTTCTATGCTGTGTTTTCTAACTTTGCTTATGGTTTTTTTCTATCTTTGTCATTGCTCTTGTTTCCCCCCCCACCACCTCCCTCTGTCTGCTGTTTTCTGTGAAGTTGGTTCAGTGACCTTTAAACGAGAATGAGAATGCCACAGCTGTTACTGGCTTGAAGCACACATCCGCACAGTTTAAGGTGGCTGTAATGTGCTTTTAGAAGCTTAAGGTGTGGTTCCTTGTACACAAAACGTCATGTCCCCTGCCCCAGTTCTTAATGTTTTGAATCTTGAGGTGTGTGTGTTTCCCCCACCTGTTCCCTGGCTGTTCCCAGGATGTGCCGTTGTATCCTGTATATCCTGTGACGCAGGTTAGGATTCCCCTCCACGTGGCGTTGTGTCAGCCAGCACTGACCCATCAGCTACTCTGTTGCCCCAAATCCCTGAAAGCAGACTGAAGCGGCTTGTCACAGGCCTCGGCACTTCACTGACACCCCCACCCCCCCAATGGAAAAGTTCAGACGTCAAGTGAACCTCTGTGTCTGAGCCACCACCTTGGAAAAAGTTAGATTTGGCCAGTAAGAATGGGAAGCTGGGTGAATCATACATATATTAGGATCATTTATTAAAAAAAAAAAAAAAAAAAAAAACCTGCCTTTAAAAAAATGCCTTAAGGACAGCAAAGAAAAGCATGTTAAGCTGCTCTCTGTAAGAACCAGCTTGGCTGTGTGCCCCCACTTAAGGGCCTTACAGAGTCAGGTGTCCCACGCTCCGTCCCCAGTGGAGGCATTCTTCATTCTCTGGTGCCATATTATGCGTCGTGAACATGGAAACATGCAGGACATGGGACGGCCCACAAGTGCACACAAGCTAACTATACAGGCCCTGTATTGGGACAGAGTTCTGTATGAGTCCTCACTGTCTGGGAGAAAGGAGCCAAACACCTTGCCTGAGCACCTCTCTGGGTTTTTGAGCGAGCGCCATCCTCCACACCTCACGCACTTCACAAGTGATAAAGAACGTTCCGGAACAGCTGAGCAGTTATGGCTTAATAAATTAGTTTTGCAAGAAAATTTATAAAAAAGCACCCCCCCACCCCACCCCATTCTTAAACTTGCACATTGGTTGATTTGTAAGCCGCAGAACTGGCGGCTAATCTTTGAAGGAAATGATTAAAATGCACACTTGTGTATGAAGATAAGATGCCCAAAATGCGAGGCTGCTTAATTGCGTGCCTCAGCGGTGCGACACGCTTGTTTGTGTGCGCTCTGCTGGCACGGCGTGTTTGCGTGCCCCGTGTCGCCGGTCCATGCTACACGCTAATGACCGTGTGAGTCTGCGGCTTCTTCTGAGGCGTGTGTGCATGCGCTTTGGCGTGTGTGCGTGTTTTTGTTTGCCTCTTCTCACACTGCCAATTAGGGTCTGGGAGCAGAAGGGGGGCTGTTTGCTTATTCGCGTTTTCAGACTGCGGCTAAGCTGTCATTATAAAAACGGCCAGCCTGGCTTTACCCTGGGGCAGCTTAGCGTTGGCGCTGAGGGTTAATTACAGGTCTGGAGGGGTTGATGTCACCGCTCAGGCGTCTTGTGTCACTTTCGGGTCTCTCATGGCCTGCCCGCCTCGTTGCAGTCAAAACTCCTGGTCCCTGGCTTATTTGCAGTATCTGGTTCAGCCTAGTAATTTTTTATGCCCCCCCCAACACCTCAGTAAATTTTTGGGATTTTACATGATTAATTGTTGAATAGCGGTAGGACATGGAAATGTAAACTCGCAGATGAAAGAACGGATGAGAAACTGTGCGATTGTTTTGACAAGACTCGACTTGTGCACGGCATAGGGGGAAAAAAATAGTTTATATTTTTACCTTGTTAACCGCTTAAGTTTTCCACAATCTTTAATTCTGCCCTAACTATTCCAAGGACGGTTTTGAAAGTTTTGTAGCTGGATAGAATAAAAGAGGTGGAACCGGAATTCCTGACTGACAGGCGGAGCTCTTGTTAAAACTCCAAGCCACAGGTGCCTGACTGGGACCTTCTGAAGCCCATGTCCCTGCAATGTTTGACCTAGAGAAAATGTTGGCTAATGGCTCTGCCTTGAGACCTGATCCACAGCTTCTTATCACTGCTATTAGATGACACCATAAAGCGGAGAGGAATCTGTAACGGGGGGAGGAAAACACCCTGTAGAAAAACAGGATTGAAGGCCCTCTCCTTTTATGGATGTAAGGGAAGAATGGTAGGTAAATAATCTTTCTCACAGTTACAAGAATTCAGCTCGGAGAGGCTCATGGTTTCAAGTTTCTAATATGTGTATAAAGTTTCATGGCACAATGGCTCTTTTGTATAGGCAGAATGAAGCCCCCCCTGCATTCCCCCTTAAAAAAAAAAAAAAAATGCATTCACGCGCTTGTGGGGCAGTGAGCTCTCGGGTTTCTGCTATCTTTGTGTGCTGTGCTGTCCCTCGTCCCTGTGAGTCGAAATGTGCGTCTGGTAGAGGGACGCAGGCAGCCGGGGCTGCTTTCAGCTGTGTTTCAGGGAGCGCCAGGGACACAACGGGGTCCTGACAACGGCCGCATGGCAGGTAACCAGACGCGCATAGGGAAGAAGGGAGGCAGACGATAATTACAGAGCTTTTTGTTTTCAGGGTACTTTTAGCTGGCTACTTAAGTGCCTGATCCAAAATTTGTGCCTTGTAATTACAGCCCTCAGTCCCATTGGGGCAGAGGGTTTGAGAGATTATGTTGTGTGTGTGTGTGTGTGTGTGTGGATCTGTATGGTGTACCCTTACTTTTTTGCAGGTTGTCTCAGTCTTCCTGTTTTCCTCTAAGGTCCTTGGCTAGCAGGGTGAGTCAGGGCCTTGCCTTCACTGCCTCATAAGTGACACATGATGCTCCCTTCCTGGTTGTAGTTCTGTGTGTTCTGATGGGACATCAGTGTTTTCCCTCCCCCTGTCAGAGTGCAGTCTGAAATGAAATGTTATTTGTGCGTTTGAATCACCGTTTAAATATTTGCAGTGGAGCACCTACAACAGCAGATTTTCATGACTCAAGGAACAGTGGGTCTGGTATCTCTTATGGTTAAGGGTTTGTTAGCAAGTTATCATTATGGCTCAGTGTGGCTGTCTGTGGTGATGTTTCTCTGGTAATGGTCTGTGACACAGCCAAGTGTCACCAGGCCAATGGAAGAATTCCAAGCCCTAATTAGGAAGAGAAGCCTCAAACATATTTGCTCTTGGAAAATTAGCATGCAGACGAGCGGTGTGGAGGGGGAAAAACTGTTTTGAAATGGCAAGATAAATTTGGTTACCCCCATAGAATACATAATTTTTCCATCTTCCAGCTTGTCCAGTGGTGTTGGTTGGAGTGGATATGGTCAGTCTAGCCAGCTTGGATTCCTGTCTCTTTAAGCCGTTACTGTTTCTAATAGATTCTTAAGCACTGGGTTTAGTGCATGTTAAACCAGGATTACCCAATCAATTATGGTCAGTACAAACAAGGATTACTTAAAACACTACATTTTTCTTGTTGAGAGGCTAAAAGCAGGACGAATTAAAGCAGCAACACAGCTGTTAATAAGATGAGCAGCCAAGGGGAGCTCCTAACCCCTCCACACACAATCTACAGGAACCGAGGCAGCCGTAGCAAGGATGCTTTGCCATACTTGTTGGCATTTCAACTTGGTATATGATGCTATAGATAGAATTGCATATATTAGTTCTTGTGTATTTGGCCTTTGGTGCTTGAAGATGCTTCACTGATTTGAGATGAAGCGTTTTTCAAATTTAAATGCATTTTCTTGGCTGATACTGTCCAGTTTTTGAAATTATATTTATCTATGTAACTGGGTGTTTACTTAAGCTACAAACTCAGCCTAAATGCTTTAAGACTAGAGCCGTGGTCATCTTTTTAAGCCCCTTACCTGGCATTCTTCACTAACAGTCCTAGTTCCTCAACCTGTAATTTTTGCTCTGCAGAGAGTTGTTGTATTAGGGGTTTTGATTTGCGAAAAACATTGAGGCCACTCCCCCACCCCCTCGCCTCTTCTCAGTCCATGTCTGACATGCACCCATGTTACACTGCAGTCCAGGGATTCATAAAAGGCTTCTCAGTCAACAGCACTCTAAATAAAGAGTGTGCTGTTATAGGTTTACATGGGAAGACACTTTATAAGTTTTGTTTTGACAGTGGAAAGTTGCCTTAGCAGTCTGCCTTTCAAGATTGCTTTGCACTTTTTGTTGAGTCAAACCAGTTAGACTTTTATCCCTGTTGCAGTAATGTGCGGCCTTTACTACAGCGCTAAGAATGAACCTCTTCTCCCCCCTTTACTTTTTTGCCCAGTGATTCATCATCAGATGGGGAGCCTGTTGTTGCTGGCAGTGTCCTAACATGACAAGTAATAATAAACTTTATGAAGCGGGGGGAGGGGGTTAGGTAGCCACCAAATGTCTTTCACATTTATTCTGTAAGATCATCAGCCATCTAGTGTTTCAGGAGAGAACAGAAAGGAGGAAGCAGAGCGGACCTTCCTGGAACATGATGTCGTGTGTAGGAGTTTGCTGAGAGCAGCCTGACGGAGGGAGCCAGCTCTGCTCCTGTCCAGAGAGCCATACTGGAGACGGTGCCGTTTGCCCGCCAAATCCCCGCTAACGCCCGCCGCGGCCTCGTGCAAAATGTGCGCCACACATGGACAGCCCCGTCCAACCGAGTTGTCGTGAGCGTGCACGCGGGTGGGTGCGTGTGCACGCGTGCAGCTGCGCGACCGGGTTGCACCGACGTTCAAGCATGCGTGAATCGACGAGGTCTTGGTGCATCCTGTGTAATTGTAAAACTGTTTAGGAGTTTTTGTTAGGCCCTTTTCTTAGCATGGTGCTGAGCGGCAGGGGAGGTGAGGGTAAGCTGTACTTGGACGTTAGGCCGTTGGGGGGGGATTGGCGGCGAGGAGGCTTCAGCACCTCCTCCTTCCGTCAGTGACAGAGCAGAGAGAAACGCTTATCTCTATCGTGTCTTGCGTCTTTCCGCATCAGATTAGTATCAGAATGTTCACACAGAACGCCAAGAGGAGCCGCCATTACCCGACATCGACTTGTTGAAAACCAAGCAAAATGGGGTGGGGGGGAGGATGTGCAGTTCTGTCTGTTTGTCCCTCTTTTGAAATGAGCCCTACTTAATTAAGAAGCAATGAGAGGCTACAGATAGCATTCTGTAATTAGCTTAAGCTGGCTGCTGTAACCAGATCTGCTGCATTAATGACAACATGGGCCCTGTGAAAAGCTTCATTGTTCTGTAGATAATTGTCCTTTTAGTTAACGCGGCCAGGGGAGCTCAAGGCGACGACGGGTCCTGGGTTCGTGCTGGCCCGGAGCCCACTGTGACAAGCCCCCCATGCCCTCCGCAGGCCCCCAGACAAGCGATGGAATTAGCCTTCCCAAGAGGCGGGGGTGGCAGCTAGTCAGTATGTTAATTATATACCCCGAATCTTAATGAATGAAGGAGGGGATCAATAGAATCAGGCAGATGTATGCAAACAGCATGCTGATTACAGCCGCTAATGACGTCCCGCGTTGCAGTCGAGGTAGACATGGAGGGGAAAAGATCAGGGTGTTTGAGGAGGGTGGGGCTGGATAGGTGAGCCTTCAATATAGAATGCTAGTGTAAATGTAATGGCAGTATTTGGTTTCATATCCCCCCACCTTAAACTTAAAACATGCACTATGTGGTCAAGCAAAAGCAGAGCTGGAGGAATAGAACTTTGACCCAAGACCCTGTGCAGACGACCTGTGTTTTCTGCACTAATGTGTTTGTCTGAGCTCTTGCTCATTTGAGCTGCATGTGGGGAAACCCCATTTGCTCATGTCTGCGGACAGCGAGCGGCCAGGGCTCGCCAGGTCGGCCTGCTTTCCAGATTTGGAAGTGAGTAGTTAGGGCTGATCATAGCAAGTGCTACCAGTGAGACAGGAATGACACATTCTCACTGACGGATGATTCAGACTAAGCTACTAGACGCAAGTTGTTGTCAGTACCACCACATACAGTTAAAACCTAAGACTGTCTTGTTTTCTGCAGCAGTCAGTCATTGTGCAATCTCTCCAAATCGCTCTTTGCTAGACCTGGTCTCCCTTAACTTTTGTCAGTGTGACCCAAAAGAACGGATGTGAGATCGCATCAAATTTATTTATTTTTTATTTATTTTTTGAAATGGCTTGTAAGTAGCACAGTCCTTCAAGTGAATTGAATTCCGGTTGTCGACTGGGCGTAGCTATGACCCCGGGGCCGATGGGAAGTGTGTCAGTGGTGGACTTGGCAGCAGCAGAGCGGGCGAGCGGGCTGGAGTAGAGGAAATGAAGATTCATGAACGCGCAGGCAGGCCCTGACAGCGAGGTCGACTTTGTCAGTATGCATTATTGTAATGAAAAGGGAGCGCTTGCCATTTTCCAGTCAAATGACATGGCTTACGTAATGCCGGAGGTGTTTTATGGCGCTTTGTCTACGCGTTGCAGGCATTTGATTATGCATGTCCACTAAATGGAGGCCTGTAATACTTTCGGAAGCCCACGTGAGGTGAGACTAGGAGGAAAGGACTCAGGCACCTTCCGACCCCTGTGCTGGGTTTTGACCGGGGGTCTTTTGGTGTGATTGATTGAAGTGTACCATGAGCAAAGGCCTCCATGATCAGAACGCTGTGGTTCTCTTTGACTGGGAAAAGCGTGGCACTGACTGAATCTCTAATTGAGTGTAGCTTAGCCCACAGATTCTGCTGGGTGAACGCTTCCACTGCTGCTGGTTTAGTGTCACCCTTGATACTTAAATTGAGAATTTCTCACAAGACAATCGTACAAATTAACAGGACAGTCTTAAAATTGTACCCAGAATAGCGGCTGTCCTGTGTAGATGGAGACATTGCGTTTGTGTTCCGCTGTAAGATGCAAGATGTTAAAATGCAGATTGGGCGCTGCCCTCAGTGACCCTAAAGGTGAAATGCTGGCTGACGAGGTGTTTCAGTGGAGCAGGCGTTTCTTAATCTTTTCTGATCTTCTCTGCATGGTGGTTCCCGTCCTCTTGACGCAGCTTGGCCCTTGTTGCCACCATGCCGTCAGGGGTATACAGGTAGATAAATGTCCTCCGCAGACCAGCCTTGAAATATCGTCGTTCTTGCGTCTGCTGTCTTGCTCGGTTCTGGTTTCTTTTGTTTGTTTCTTCTGTGGCAGCTTCCAAGGTTTCCTCTGGAGAGAAAAAAAAATCCCTCTGTAAAAGGGCAAGTTTGAGTTTGAATAACTGCATCTGAGTTAATGATCTGAAAAAGAATCTGATCTTTCTGCCTCACCAGCGACAGCTCTACTCTAATCTTTATTCTGTGTTTTTATTTACTGCGATGTTTAACTTTTTAAAGGGTGCTCAAAAAGGGGACCGGAATACTTTCTGTCCATTGCGCCCATTTTCTGATACTTTTTTTGTCAAACGGCAAGAGTCTCTCCTCTTAGCTCCTGTAAGTTTCCTGGAAGGGCTGTCTGTGCTGATGGGCTTTATAGGATGTGCTGATTTTTCTCTTGGGAAATCTTGGGTTGTTCTTCAAGACGTCGCTTGCGCACAGCTCTGCAGCTCCCTCCAGAAGAGTGTGCAGATGTGAAGCAAGTTCATGAGATGTTTGCTGGCACCTTTCGTGCTGATCTTATTGCCCGGCAGAGGTGAGCGGTGTGCGTGAGCTTGTGCCCAATCACTGCTCTGGCTGCCTCCTAAAATGGAGGGCTGTGAAGGCCGTTTCTGGCGAAGGCCGTGGTCCGGGCCGTAGCCCTACAGTACGACTTGCCTCGGCGCTGCGCATACTTGTTCACAGATGGGAATGCACAGACATGCCCCATAAACACCACTGCAGGCGCTGCTGGTAATTACAAATAATGACATGGTGGCGATTGGACAAACAGGTGTTACCCATGGCCCTGCCATCTCCTGTTTCTGCCCCCCCTTCCTGGTAGCTCTACCTGCTCTCACCCATTCTCTCTGCTCTGAGCGTAGCCGCCTGAGTTTTTCCAATCAATCATGCAAAAGAAGCTGTTTGGTACAGGAGAAGCTATACGTCTCGATATAATTAGAAACCCCTCGATTGATGTCCGCCATCTCTGGTAAGACCTCGTCCGATCTGAGGCCTCTGCAGGAAGGCTACTTGGCCCCAATTAATGCCTAACCTTCGTTACATCGATTGAACATTGGTCATCCGTGAAGAAATTGATTTGACTGTATATTTGAATGATGCAAAATACAGAATTAGTTTTGTGTGTAGTAAATGACATTCAGAGATGGTTACGGTGAGTTCTGGTTGTTGGTCAATGCTGGTGGTGGGGCAGGGGTTTGTTTTTATGTGGTTTTGGAAGTTTCAACGGTCTTTCTGACACCATGGTCTGTATCCCCTCGGGGAAATTGGGGATCCCCTTTACTGCTGGTCTGTGGCAGCCTTGTGGCAACCTCCACCTGACCAAGGGCTACAGGCTGCAGCCTTGGGGTTACAGCAAACCAAGTGGACACCTGGCACGGTGGGGTCTAGTGCAGTTAGTGGTCCCTGGTTGCAGGTCTTGAGCCAATTAAGGGCCCTCTCATCTTACGTGGCCTGTGCCACAGGGCATCTGCCATAGCACTACCTTCAGGGGTAGGGTCTAGTGGATGGTGATGTTGGGCGTACTGTTGACTTGTAAAACTTCCACAAAACAATCCCATGGGGTTCAATCAGAATTATTCTTCACTCTTCTTTGTCTCCAAAAGCCCATCTGATGCTGTGAAAGCAAGATGTAACCCTGTTTCAGATGGTGCTTCTGTGACCATGTTCAGGCAGGCTGTTGGACAGTGGAAAGATACAGATGTGTACATTATCACAGTTTGGGTTTCACCTCCTTGCAGAGTATTATTGAAGGTCAAGCTGACCTCTGTTAAAGTGTTAAGCCCCTCCTAACAAGGTGTGCAGACTACTGATTTGCTGAGGGTGGGGGGCAATGTGTGGGCTGTGATTTCCCCCCCCCCCCACATTCAGTGCCCAGTGCATTGGACTTGTGGTTGACTATGAACTGGTTAGATGACAGCAGTTATTAAAACATCGTGTCCTGTTCTTGTGACATTTGTTGTCTTGTCTCATTTAGAGTGGTTTAACTCTCCTGCTTCGTGGGATCATGTACAGTAATGGGCTCGAGGTTATGGCCCGCAGTGCTGGAGCTGTGATTTCTCAGGTTCTACTTTTCCCTTCTTTTTGCGTCGGCTCTCTTTATCAAGAGGCAGCGTTACTTTCATGCCCGCCGGTTTACGATTTCAGTTCAATGTCAAAACAATGACATGGTGAATTATGTACAGTTTAGGGGTGGAGGCAAGGTCTACAACGTGCTTGTTTCAGAAAAACTTTGGCTTTCTCCTTTTGTGCGTGGACGTGTGTGTGTGTGTGTGTGTGTGTGTGTGTGTGTGTGTGTGTGTGTGAGTGAGAGACACAAAAGTAATTTTGTTTTCTGCTCAACAGTACTGCCCCCTCCCATGACACTTGTGCAAGTGACTTGCATGGTACTATCTGTTGCCATCACACCCTTATCCTTTATCAGTGTGTGTCCTCGGTGTAGGCACGGAGCTCCAGGGCCCAACACCCATGTTGCAACTGCGTCTCGTGTGCCATAGAGATAAGTAGCCGTTTGGTCAGTGACTACTCAGGAAAGGAAAGGATGCGAGAGTTAGCGAGTTGTCCTCAGCGGGCGTGAGCCCGGTTGGCAGAGGTTTCCTGTGTGAGCACCCGTGGTATTCACTCGCAAACCCCTCTGCTCTTAAGATTCTGAGATTAGACCTCCATTTGCTCTTTGCACGTTCATGCTTTTTCAGCTCTTCTGTCCCATAACCTATGAGAGATGAGTCTCCAAGGCCTCTGGGTTGGTGGCATCAAGGCCGAATTTGGATGGTAGCAGGTGGCTTAGCAGGGAGCGGGACAACCTCGTCTCGCTTGCTCAACCTTGTGTAATTATCCTGGCCTCTCTGGAACAAGTCCTGATTCCAAAGAAAGACGTGTCTTTCATTTGCTTGGAGCCCTAATCCTGCTAATAATTATCCAGAAATGTAAATTGCAGCTTTGCTGAGTATGTCCCCAGCTCCCTGTCATTGCCCCCCCACTCTGCTGCCCTCACGCCAGCACTATTCTCCCTTCTGTGCTCTCTGTGGGTGCCTGTGTGCCCTCCCCAGGCCTCTGGGCCAAACAGAGTAAGCTGCAGTTTTACAAATGCCTCCTTGAGAAGTAAGCTGAACAGTAAAAACTGTGCAGATATTTTTTGCCCCCCCCCCACCCTCATTTGAGATCCTTGCCTCCCCATGCCTTCATGTGAAGTAGAAATTGAAAACATCTTTGGTTAATATTTAAACTGAAGTCTTGGGCCAGCATTGACCCTGAGAAGATGTGTTTGATGTGGACTATAAACAGCACAGGGAAATGTAGGTTGCTGTTTTAAAGGTATGTAAAGTATTGTGGAAGGAGCTGGTTTTCTGTGTTTCTCTGACCTTTCCAGCTGACTGGTATGTGAGCGTTTAGTCTAGTGTCTTTTTCTAGTTTAGTCTCTTATCCATAAATTAAACCATATGATAAAACTGTATGTGGACTAAAGACTGACAGCTGTTCTGTCGTCCAGCAATCGTGTCGATGGGAATAAGAGTGGCCGTTTTTGTTTCTTCGCTGAGAAGCAGACTTGGTTTGTCCTTTCTCCTCGACTCATAACTGATAAAACCTTTTGGTTTTGGCGATCCGTGCTGGATCTTCCTGCTTAGCTGGGTTTCCAGCGCTCCGGTGTTCCCAGCTGGGAGCCAGATGTGTGAAGCCAGTTTTTTTTTTTTTTTTTTTTTTTTTTTTTTTTTAATGCCAGGCGCGGTGGTTGGCTGGCCGGGGGTCTGGCATGCAGTGGAGCCGCGCGCCACCGCGCTCAGGGTGATCGGAACTTTCACAGTCCACGTCGCGCGTAATGCCTCGCTTCCCGTATACAGCCCCGTGGCGAGATTGATGTCCAACAGGTGCCCCAATGGCGAGGACCGGGGACAGCCCTGCCCTAGGTGGTCTGGACAGGGGGGTGGAGTCGCGCAGGTGTGTTGTGAAAGAGACCTATGGCTCTCCTCCAACTCCTTGGCTGACCCAAGAGGGCAGCTGTGGGCTCTTTGATACCTCACACCCTGAAGTTGGGGGCATCCAGTTAGTTTTATCCTTTTGAAAAATGTTAAGCATTTGCATCTTTTTTCCTTCAGAAGCACTGAGTGTTTCCCCTGGAATATCTTCCGCATCTCTAAGGTGCCATGATTGTGTCGGACCTGCTGTGTTGAATCTTTGATCATCCCATGGTTTCAGACTTGCCGTGGTGTTTATTTCCCTCCTCTTTTCCCCTCGCGGTATAACGTGGACTCGCCGTATTTTCTCCACCACCTCAGCCTTGTCCTGCCGTTTCCCCTTAGACCGCGCAGGAGTCCCTGAACCGTTTATCACGGTTTCCTACAGGGTTTTGTTGAGTGCTCGGATTGCCTGGCTGCACCTGTATCAAAGAGCCGTTGTCCTGTCCTGCCCTGCGCTGCGATGCTCAGCCGCTGCTGAAGCATATCTCTTCAGGTTTACTTCAGTGTTCTTCTATTTATATCAGCACCTTAATATGTTTACCTGTCAGACCTTTGACAAACCAACTGTGAGTTGGGGGCGGTGGGAAATCAGACATTAAAACTCCAAGTGTGCCGTACTCAGAGGTTCCCTGAGGATTCGCGTTATGAGTCATGTTAAGGCGATGTTAACAAGGCTTCGGCGTGTCGGTGATCTTCAGCTCATCTCCTAGCAGATGTAATAAAGGCCTTGCATTGTGGTCGACGTGTCTCCATGTTGCCGGCTACCCTGGCCAGGTGCCCGCAGAGAGCTGCTTGGAGACGCTGTTTGATGTTTCTTCCTCTGGATCTGAGTAGGAGGGTTTCTTTCAGCCCTTCTCCCTCAGGCCATCTTGTTACCAGCGTAACACTTTGTTTTCTGTGGGGGGGGGGGGGGGCGGGGGGGGGGGGGGGGGGGGGGGGGGGGGGGGGGGGGGGGGGGGG
>JABJVR010000007.1:7251781-7266424 GCA_025773905.1 Chitala chitala | reverse complement strand
CCCCCAATCTCTCTCTCTCTCTCTCTCTCTCTCTCTCTCTCTCTCTCTCTCTCTCTCTCTCTCGTGTGCGCACCCAATCAGTGTGCATGCATAGGCAGACGTGGATATGCGTAGGCCTGGCACTCTTGCATATGTATTCCCCCATCCTCGCCTCGTATCTTGGCAGGTTTCGTTCGTGTTGTCTGTATGGGTTCCAGGTCGCCTAAGGGTAACACTAGCACCTGGTGGTATAAGCACGTTTCTCCATCTCTGATTTTACCTGATTTTATTTGGCACCTGTACACCAGAGGTAATTTATGTATGTGCACATCACAAAGCAGAAATCGGAGATAGTGGTGTTTGGGGGGGGGGGGGGTGCATTTTTGTAGCGGCCAATAAATAAGTTTACAAAAACAGATGATTATTGTAAGGGGTGCATCTGAAGTTTTTATTTCAATCTTTTTATTTTTTTATTTTATTAATTTTGAGAAATTTGCTTTAAATTGACTCAGTATAAGCCAGAACAGTGATGCTATACTAACCACTTGACAGTGTTCTGAGAAACGTGAGAAATGGAAACACTATGTTAAAAATGTACGGTTTTGAGCGAACAAGTCTGCTTTAATACTAAAATGACTTGTATGTGTAAAGAAGCCCTCCTGGCACTGTGATGTACATTTAACCCACTGCCCTCCAGTTTCCCTTGGCCCGTGATTTTTAGTGCATGGTTTTAAGAGGAATATGAAACATGCATGTTGTCTTTACCCCTGCTACCTAAGACCCCCTGTGCTAGCTGCTAATTGGCAGCAGCCTGGCTGCTTCCTGCTGTCTTCCCAATTCTCATTTCACCACCATTGTAGCACTCTGATTTTTATTTTACTTAGTTTTACTTTCATAAACCAGATTCTCCAGAACTGTCTAATTAAAGCCTAGCTCTTTATAATTACATCACATAACTGTTTCTGTTCCACTTGACACGAGTGCGAAGGCAGCCGATTGCCATTTTATTGTTCCCTTTGCTGACTTGCCTGATCTGAGATCAGTGTTGGACCTCTGTTCTCTCTTGACTGTGATTTTGTAAAACATGGGATTGTGTGTTTTAAAAGAATCCTGATCTTATTTTGTTCTGATGCTGTAATATATCCATAAAATGCATTTATACCTACACGGTGTAGAAGAACTGAAGAAAAAAGTAACAAGAACAGTGATTATGGTTCAAGTTCAATGTAGGTCCACCTTGTTTTTAATATTTACCATGGTAAATTGCTTTTAATGTAACTATAAAAACAATACCTTATTCCTAATGACCTTACGTTTTAAAATGATTGTAATTGAGTATGCCAGCTGCCGATTTAAGTGGCATGGGCACAACCTGGCACTGTGAAAGAGGGTAGAGTGATGCTATGCATTTAACAGTTTTAGCCTCAATGGTAAACTCTCCTCTCCAGGGCATTCTGGGGATTGTAGTTCAGAGCAGTGCTTGTGAGGCGTAGCAGTGTTTATTCTTCAGATTGCGTTGTCCTCGCAATTTCACTCATGCCGCACTGATGCATGCTCGCACGCACACCCACACGGATGCACGTATGCACACACCTCCGGTCCTGCCGCAGCTATTTCTGTTCCACAAACTGATAGCTAGAACTGAAGATCATTGATTTTACGGGAAGCCGTGTTTACAGACTGAGTGCCATCGACCTGACTTGACTCCCTTTCCTGATTCTTCAGTAGACGGCCGTCCTGTATTTATAGCGGCCGGGAGGAAGGAGATCTCACACAGCACAGCAAGAGGTGTTCTTTTTGTGCCCTTCTAGTTTTTTTTCACTAGTTTTACATATTTTTTGAGTATTAAAAGGAGGTTCAGTTTTGAATCGCTACAGATTGGCGTTATGATATAATCATTTGGAGCTGTTTTTGCAAAAAAAAAAAAAAAAAAAAGTTCACGGCTTTTGATAAGCATCGAGATGACATTTAGGCTTTTCAAAAGTACCCCATAGTTAAATCTTTCAAAGTAATTTGTGACGACGTTTCTCAGTCCTTACACTAGACAGTGTGACACGCAGAGGACCGGGTTAGAGGGATAATGAGAAATAAAACCTGAAGGGAAGGCCCTGTGGACTGGATATCCAGGTGTACTGGATCTGTTACCATTGCTCACCTCTGCTGTCTACTTTCGACATGCCATTTTTGGAGAACTTGTAGTTGGTGCAGATTTTAAGGCCTTGGCTGGATGTCAGGATTTAAGAAACAGGAGAAAATGCATAAATGTGAATATGCCTGGTTTAATTGGGATAGCTTTGCAGGCAAACTCTTTTGCTTTGCCTGAGGAGTACAATGGTTTTCTATCAATAAACACGTCCCCTGTGCAACATCAAAGGCCTTCCGCTTTATCAATAGGGACCCATCCTTCCCACATTTTCCTGTAACTCGCTTAGCATTTATGTCATTGATTTTTCAATGAGCGCGCTAACCTTTCAGAAGCCAGGCTCACACGGCAGCAGGCCATTTGCCATACTGTGGATTGGGTGGGGGCCACGGTGAGGCGGAGCTGTCGCGGCCTTTGGGTGGTGGCTGCCTTTCCCCGTTAGCCGTGTTTGTTCTATTTGAGCTGGGCACTTTTCCAGACGGCCCTGTGCCTTGCAGGCCCAGGGAGGGGGGGTTGGGGGGTTGATGTGGGGTTGGCGAGAGTTAATTCCCCAGGAGGGTTCTGATATCCAGTGGTCCCCAGAGAGCGGAGCCTCAGGGCAGGTGATCCTGCGTAAATGTAATGAGATGGGTTTTTAGGCTGTAATTCGCCTTCCACTCCACTGGTAAATCCCAGTTAATGAAAGAGACCATAAGAAGAAGAAGAAAAAAAAAAAAACATATCATTTTCTGTGCTCCGCGCATGATATTCAGACCTTAGTTACTAACTGTTCGTTAGCGGGTGTGCTTCATTAACTTTATTTATTTTAAAATAACTTGAGTCTTGTCTGCTTTGCAGAGGAACCCACTTTAAGCTGTACGTACACGTTTTATCTTTGGCTGCAATTAACATGTTAAAAGTCATTTTAGAAGCGTTTTCTTTCAGCAGCATGGTGAGACGTCATGCTTCTCTCCCAGCAGTCCACTTCTGCCACATTCCTAGTTATGGCAGCAGTGGCAGAGACTTGTACAAGTGCTGTTTGGTCAGCATTGGTCCTATGTGCTCAGAGGAGTTTAGTTGTGTTGACTGAGGGCCCTGGAAAGGTCAAAGGCTGTGCGTGAGGCCTTCCGGGATGGCAGAGTGTGAGGAAAGGCATTGTGATCCCTGCAGAAGCGTGAGCCTGCTTGAAGGCTGGTAGGTCTTTCATCTTTCGGAGCTTCTCCTTGGGTCAACCTAAGGTCTCCCGTAGCTGAGTCCTTTTGGGATTATCTCTTTCAGAATGCACGATTGTTTGGGCTTCCCTGTCCCTGTTGACGGTGGTTTGTTTTGTAGCTTGCAGCTACACTCTTCCCTCTGGCAAGTTTAACTCGGCTAGTGGGATTTAGTAGCATCCCACGCGGGTTAAGGTTTTGAGAAACACAAGGGGCAGACAGTGAGGGGCTTGTTATGTAACATTGAAGATACTAGCATGGAAGGATGTTGAGAATTGAGTTCTTTTTTGCTTCACGCTGCTCTTCAGATCTGGTGTTGGGCAGTCAGCTGTCAACAAAGCATTAATTATGTAAGAGTCTGGTTTAGCCAATAGTAACTGGAATACAAGGTGAAACGTTGTGTGCATGTTGGCTGTTTTGTGAAGGGCATTTAGCCTCCCCACTTGAAATAGGTGCTGTGTAATGAACAGACGTGGCAGCCTGCATTGTTGTGGAGGTCTTTAAGAGCAACATCGCAGTGTCATACCTGATGAGTTTTGTCCTCGTCACCATCATTGCAGGACTCCAGGCAGCTGTGCAGCTCATCACTGCTTATGGTTATCCAGTCAGTCTTTTATGACCATAATGATTATTGTGTTTTCAGACATTGGTGGACATGTAGCTGGACTGGCGTTTTCATCAGGGCTTAATGGCTGAAATGTTGCTGGACGTCTTTTGCTAGGGATTGTGGAAGTTTATGAATGGTGTTTAGCCTTTGGTTTAGTTTCATGTGAGAGAAATTTTGATTGCGTTAACAGACCAACTTTAATGGCTTTAACAGTTTTGCACTTTATCCGGTAAAAGAGCAGTGGTGTTTACCACATTAGTTTAAAGTTGCCACTTTTCTTGGAAGACCAGTCGTGTTTCAGCCTGGTTTTGAACTGGCCGCCTGACTGCAAGTGTTCTTCCTGTAATACTGCGTTGTGCCACTGTCGTTGAACCAGACATCAGCTTGTCCATAGTGATCTGACCAGATCCTGTGTGTGTGTGTGTGTGTGTGTGTGTGTCTGTCTTAACAGGCTCCAAAGCCCTTGCTTTAGTAAGCCATGCTGTAGGCACAGTGCTGTCAGGCTATTGAATGCAGAGGTAGAAGTGACTAGCTTCTGAAAAGGTGAATGGGAACAGCATGTTTATGCATGAGGCCTTCGGACCTCTCAGCTCCGTGACCTGCGCACTCTTTCCACGTTTTTAAGGGTTTCACTCATGCATCAAAATGGACGGCTTTGAGCGCATTAAAGGACACCACATTTTCTCACTTAGCCTAGACAACAGGTGCTCAAAAGGTATTTGCATCCCTCTTCTTTGTCCCTTTTGTTAACTAAGTGCAGCGTTCCACTTGTGGAGCAAACTGTATTTAACGTAAATCTCTTGAGTTTTTATTCTGTGCATTTACTCTTTAAATTCCCTTCTGTATATTTTATTCTCTGTTAGACTCAATTTCTATGCAAACGGGGCTCTAATGGCCAGCTGCTTTGTATTCCTGGTTTTTGCATGCACTGCTCTGTACACATTAGCATGGTTTATTTGTATGTGCATTTGACGATGGTTTAAAATGGCTGACATGCTTACCTTGACTACATTTACTGTAAAGAGCAAAGCCTGTGTAATTACATGCATTTTTCCCTGTAGCAAATGTGTTCTTGTGTAACTTTGGTCATTACGTTGTAATCTTTGCCAAACATCACTTAAGAAAGAGGGAAAAAAAAGACTTATGATGAGAATGGCTCCTCTACATAGTGTGTGTGTGTGTGTGTGTGTGTGTGAACGAGCACATGGGATGTCAGTTGATTCATCGCATTAGTTTATTTATGCAGCCCCACCTTCTGTCCCAGTGTTAAAGGAAAGGGGGGGCAGGTGGATTGTGTCTGATCACGCCTGAAATTTGCATTCCTAAGTAAATAAGTAAATAAATCTTGCAGAGGCAGCGAGTGCGCTAATCAGGCGGGACTCAGCACAGGCCATGCCGGGAAACTTTGCTCATGCATTATGCAGCAGCGCTGGGTCAAAGGTCACACTAGAGTTATTGCCGTCAGTCCGGTCACCTCCCTTAATCAATGTTGCCTGCATCCCTTTAATAACGTTATTAGCTCAGCAGTATCTCTGGATATCGTTCTGTCCTGGGGCCTGCATCGGCCCTTTCTGAGGATCAGGGCGCCAGTCGGACCAAACCTCCCCTCCCCGCTCCCACCCATTTTTCGTCTCTAAGGCGGGGGGAGGTAGTAGTTTTTGGAGAGCAGCTCTCTGTGTAGGTTATTGGATGCCAGATCTAAACACAGCTGCGTTAGTGTTTCTGCCCAGCTGGTTCATTTTTGCGTAGTGGATTTACGACCTATCCTCTCAGCCGCTGCTCTCAAACGGGCAGCGTTGAGGACAGAAGACGGTACTTTGATAATAGCCGTTTCTAACCATTGTAATTTACTCTGCACTGTCTTTAATGCGTCATCCTAAATGGTTGCTTTCAGAATTGTCTAAATACGTATATTACTTTTTCACTGATGTCATCAAGGTCTTTATTGGCTTTTTTGAACCATCTTGTTCTATTCATTTTATTATATAGTGCTGTTGAAATTAGTGTTTGAAAATGGATGCAAATTAGATTAAGACGGTGCAATATCGGTGGTTGTTTGTAAGGTGAGCATAAAAGATGACAGCTTCCACATATGTCAGGAAGATCTTGGATGGCTTATTAGTGCTTGTCTGAGGTTTTATTTTTTTTTCCTCTTAAAAAAAAAAAAGAAAAAAATTGTACCTTATCTAACATAATGAGTGTGCTGTCATTTTCCCAATTAGATCTCACACTTTTTTTTTTTTTTGTCTTGCATTCATCGTGCTATACATTAAGTACAGCCTGTCTTTTCTAAACATAGATGTTCCATTCATCAAGGTGCCTCTTTAATCTGAATGTAGATCATTACGAGTTAAACCATTTCTCTAATGGAATAAGTCATTAAAAAGGGGAAAAGTGCAAACATGTACTGCTGGTGTGGATATAAAGTCTTATTCTACTGTTACATGGGCTAGGTGGTTTTCCTGTTAAGAAACTGCATTTCAGGGACTGACCAGATTTCTCCCTCTGTCCCTCGCAGGCCTGGATGCGATGAACGCCTCATGTAGGCATCAGCATGGAAAGCTGTGAGTCTCCCGCAGTTTCTGGGACAGACGATGGGCTCACCGCCGCCACCGCCCTGCAGGAGCAGCATCAGCAGCAGTGCCCTCCCCAGCCCTGGAACGATCTCTCTAACGCGCAGGTCCCTCCCAGCAGCCAGCCCCCTTCCCTGGAACCGCTGCCACTGTCTGGGCCGTACCCTTCCCAGCTCCAGGCTGCCGGTGAGCCACCCGAGACTGTGAGACCACAGCAGCAGACGCGAGCCTCGCCCCCGGTCCCTGGTGACGATCTGTCAGCAGGGCAGCAGGTGAGGAGAAAGGGCCTGCGCGAGGAAGACGAGGAGGAGGACCTGGGGAGCTGCCTGGACGAAGAGGAGGACTCGGAAGACATGGAGATCGACAGTTGCTTCCCGAGTCTGCAGCCCTTCCCAGGTGTGCCTTTGCCTCCGGGAGGCGGGGCCATGCCAACTCTCCTACGTCAGCAGCGGGCACGGCGGAGGGACACCGTGGACAGTGGCAGCGAGGAGGGAGAGGAGGAGGAGGAAGAAGAGGAGAGCAGTGATGTGGAGAACCTAGCTGGAGAGATAGTTTACCAGCCTGATGGCTCTGCTTACATTGTAGAGAGCCTCAGCCAGCTGATCCAAAGTGGGGCGGGCACGGCATCCGGCCAGATACCCATAAACTCACTCCCCGGCACAGGGAAGCTGGGTGAGCCTGCCGCGACCTCCCCCTCGGTGTACCCCCAGATCATCAACACGTTCCACATAGCCTCGTCTTTTGGGAAGTGGTTTAACTCTTCAGACCAAGGTTTCCCCAGTACCTCATCCCTGGCAGGCCTGAGTCCTGTCCTGCACAGTTTCCGCGTCTTTGATGTGCGGCACAAAAGCAACAAGGATTACCTGAACAGCGACGGGTCTGCTAAGAAGTCCTGTGTATCCAAAGATGTTCCCAACAATGTGGATTTCTCCAAATTCGATGGGCTCGCCCTGTACGGCAAAGGCAAGCCCATCCTTATGTGTTTCCTCTGTAAGCTGTCCTTCGGCTACACGCGCTCCTTTGTCACACACGCGGTGCACGACCACCGCATGACCTTGAACGAGGACGAGCGGCGGCTCCTGGGCCACAAGCAAGCCTCGGCCATCATCCAGGGCATTGGCAAGGACAAGGAGCCCCTCATCAGCTTCCTGGAACCAAAAAACAAGAGCTCCACTGCACCCCCCACGCTGGTGCCACTCAGCTCTGGGCAGAGCTTCTATGGCACCTTCAGTGGGGTCCACTTGGATGCCGGGGGCAGTGCCACGGGGAGTGAGGCTCTGCTTAAGGACCCAGATTCAGGCCTCAAGCAAACCCCGTCAGGCTCCCTCCTAACGCTGGGGGGGCTGGGCAGTCCCAAGCCACCCTTGCTTACCTCAGCCCCAGGTCCTGCCAAAGACTCCAGCACCCCAGCCCAGCAGGGAGGGAGAGCAGAGGGGCATGCTGGGAAAGAGGGGACTCACAGGGGGGAGGATGGGCAGAGGGAGGTGGGAGAAGGCCAAGTACTTCTGCCGAGAGAAGAGGTGTGCTCGGAGGAGGACGAACTGTTGTTAGAAGATGATGATGAGGAAGAGGATGAAGGCCCCTCGATGGCCTGTGTCAGTAGTTGCAGTAGTAGCAGAGAAGGGGGGGAACTGGCTGTCTCAAACCAAAGCATTTCCAAATCTCCTTTATTAATGCCTAGTAGTGCTCTCCAGCCTTCCCCATGCCCCTCTGCAGCCAGCCCCAAGCCCAATAGCAAGACCCCCACCTCCTCTTCCTCGGTCAGGGCTTCAGATGTGGGGCCACTCACAGACGGTAGGGGGAGGACCTCTGAGCTCCCTCTGAGCTTTAACTGCCAGGGCTCCGGCTTACCTGTGGCGATGGCGGCCGCGCGCGACGGGACGGCCGGCGCCGCCTCCTCTCCTCCAGTGCCCCGCACCGGCGCAGATGAAAGTGCCAATCGCGACAGTGCCACAGCTCCTGAACCAAATGATAGCCCAGCTGAGGGGGAGGAGGACAGCAGGGCTCTGCTGCACCATCACCACCTTCATCACCACCACCACCACCTCCACTCCTCACCCCATGCCCACGGGCACTCGCACCCCCACCCAGGGACGCCCTGTGATCTGGCAGGGGTAGGGGAGTGTTCTCAGAACCACAGCGCTGGAGGCAGCGGGGTGGAGTGCCCCAAGTGCGACACCGTGCTGGGTTCTTCACGCTCCTTGGGCGGTCACATGACCATGATGCACTCGCGGAACTCCTGCAAGACTCTCAAGTGTCCCAAGTGCAACTGGCACTACAAGTATCAGCAGACGCTAGAGGCCCACATGAAGGAGAAGCACCCCGATTCGGGGGGCTCCTGCATGTACTGCAGCAGCGGCCAGAGTCACCCCCGCCTGGCCCGTGGCGAGAGCTATACCTGCGGGTACAAGCCGTTCCGCTGTGAGGTCTGCAACTACTCCACCACCACTAAGGGCAACCTGAGTATCCACATGCAGTCAGACAAACATCTCAACAACATGCAGACGCTGCAGAACGGGGGCTCCGTCGCTTCTGCCAGCGAGCAGGTGTTCGGCCACGCCCCCGGGGGCGTTGTGCCCGTGCCCTCGGCCACGCAGGCCACCACGCACCACCCTGCCCACCACCACCACCACCCGTCCCAGTCCAGCGGGCACGTGGGCACCGCCTGCGGGGCGCCCTCCCCGACAAAGCCAAAAAGCAAGCCCACGTGGCGCTGTGAGGTGTGCGACTACGAGACGAACGTGGCGCGGAACCTGCGCATCCACATGACCAGCGAGAAGCACATGCACAACATGATGCTCCTGCAGCAGAACGTAGCGCAGATGCAGCACAGCCGCTTGGGCCTGGGGAGCCTGCCCTCGCCCTCCGAGGCCGAGCTCTACCAATACTACCTGTCGCAGAACATGAGCTTACCCCCTGCTCTCAAGATGGACCCCACGGCTGCCGATACCCAGTTCCTGCTTGGTGGCTTTCACCTGGACCCCAGCATGGCTGCCTTGGCACCTTCGCTTGGTGAGATTAGTCAGTATATTTATCATTATTTTAAAATTTATTTTTATTAAAACCCCCCCCCCCCCCAAATTTTGAGAACATGCCTTTCCCTAGCAATGGAGCTTACATCACAGACAACACTTGACAAAGAAAGACATATTAGTTGATGTTGCATGTTTGGCTCACTGTTGAAGATATGCAGTTGCTGCAGTTATTTTCCGTTTCAGTGTTGTTACTGTTTAATATGGTTTCTGTAGGTAGGCAACACTGATTCCAGCGGAGCATGTTCATTGGCCAGTGGATGGCGGGTTGTCTGTGCCCCTCGTGTTCATGCCAAACGAGCCTTGGTCCACAGACACTGACAGTTTGAAGGTTACAGGCAGTACACAGGAAGCCAGAAGTGCACGCACTCGCGCGCAAATCTCTTTGAAGTGAAGACCATTCAGTCAGAATTTAGTAACAAGACACCATTTTCTGTTTGTCTAGCACTGTATTAAAACAAATTTTTCCCGTTTTATTAAGATGGTCATCTTTTTTGTGTCAGGAGTGACTGTGTGCTGTCTTCATTTAATGTGCGAGTGTAAACTTTGCCGTTCGTATAAACAAGTTTCTTCAGTGCCAGGACAGTCCTGTGGACAGTTGATGCAGAACAGGTGTGTTTGTGACACAGAGCGGTGTGGTTCACAGCAGACAAGTTTGTGTTACTCTGTCAAGGCTGCCTGTGACAAAGATATGAGCTTCCTACCCTTTACTTTGGTCCGAACAATCTGACAGCTATTCCTAGCTTTAGTTTCCAGTTCCTGCTGTTGCTTGAGGCTCAGGGAAATGGGGTCCTCTCCACCCCCATGTGGGAACTGAAGCCATGATGGTACGAGTGACGGGCATGGCTGTCTTTTAGGCCCTTGCTGTTAAACATATAATAACACTGTTTTCATATGCCTGCTGTAGTTTGCAGTTTTTTTATGTGGTAATTGCATCTATAAATTTGATCTTAGTCTAAAGCAGGGGGGAAACCCCAGCAAGGGTTAAGGTGCAGTGAAGCAGGGTGTTTTGCATGCCAGCTACAACCCTGAAGTTTGCACAGACTTGCCTTAAACTGTCGCCAGTTCAAAGGCTCGAACAGGAATTGATTGCTGTGACTAATTCTTTTTCTTTTCTGCCATCTGGTTCGTTTTCCCACAAAGGAACTTTTAATAAGCATGTTACATGAGGTACTTGACAGGGATTTAATCTACGTTTGTGAAAGGGTAGCGGCTTGGCGACGCGATTGCGCACACACACGCACATGCGCTCACACTCGCGGCCACTCGTTGATGCCCTTGTGAAGCCCCGCCGCACATGATCTTGTACAAAAAAGCTCCCTTTTCAAAATGATTTTCATCTTTGAAATTGGATACACCTTTATTCTTACTTCCTTTCTTTACTGAAACAGGTCTACAAGTATCCCCCCACCATTTTGTTCAGGTAGACTATCCCAGATTTTTTTTTTTTTTTTTTTTGTGAACACATTGTCAAAAACGGATGACGGTTCCTGACATCACACACTGTGGACAGGGCGCACCGTATCTGTGCTGAGCAGAGTGATTCGACTGCTTTCAGGCTCTCCCCATTGTTTTTTTTTATCCGCTTTGTTGTCTAAAACAGTCCTTCGGTGCAGAGTTGCCAAGGAAAGGCTTTTGAAAATCCGGCAGGGTCCACCAGTGCCGCTTGTTCTTGAGCTGCGTCCGATCCCTGTTGGCCCCCAACCCCCCCTGCGTAAACACCAAGAGGCTGATCACCACCATCACAGTGCCTAGGACACACGCAGAAGCAGCCATGCAAATTTGTATAAGAGATCGGGAGGTGTGGCAGAGGTGGTGAGAAACAACTCTGCGATGAGGGCGGAGCTTTAAGCAATTTTTCCCCCCCTTTTTGAAAGGTTTAACAAAGGTCTCCCTCACTATTGCTATAAAAAAGGGAAAGATACCCTAGGTAATGGAGAAAAGTCTAACTGCTGCCTGTGTACCATGGCGATAAATAAAAGCGGGCTGCTGGAATTAATTTAGTGTAAAGGCAAGCGGGGGTCAGCAAGTGCTTGCAGTCTGGGCAGTGATAGATTAAAGATCAGGATGCACAGGCAGAACTCTCTGACCTTTCTCTCTTGCATGGTTCTGCTTCCACATTTTCTTCTTTCCCCCATGCTATTTACACCTCTGTTTGTGGGCAGCCACTTGTGCTCAGTCTTTACTAACCATCGCGTTTACTGCATGCAGGGCAGGAGTAGTCAGGTGGACATTTGCTTTTTTTTTTTTTATTTTATTTTATATATATTTTTTAAACCTTGAACTTGAACAGGGAGGGAGAGAAAAAGGTGGTATCTTTTTATTTTATTATTATTATTATTATTATTTTATTTTTTTTTTTTATTTGTAACAGCAGACTGGTTTTGATTTGCTCTGTGTGCCTGGGAACTCTTTAGTTCTCCTGTAATAATAATTTTTTTTTTTTTTTTTGTCCACACACACGCTCACATGTTCTGGAGTTGATTTAGTGCGTGGCCGTGAGCGTGCCCTGGTCCAAACAGCACAACGTGTAAATCCATACCGCGGTGCAAAGTTTATGTTTCTGTGAAGAGTCGAAGCTTTCTTTTTCTGCGTTCAAAGGAGGAATAATCTTGATTTAATAGAATTAGATGCATAAATATACACACGCAGAGTGTCCTCAGAGTCATGGCTGCTGGAGGACAAATCCACTTTGACTAGAGACAATCATGGATCTCTCTGTTGAAGGTTTTGAACATATATCAATTTTCTCATGAAATTTCTCATGCTGGGTTGGGGTGTGGGGGGAATGATAAATTTTAGCACTAAAATTGCAACCACTCTTCCCCCAGGACCTCTAAATAACTCCTTATGTCCAGAAATTTTAAAATAATACATTAAAATGAAATGAATCGAAAACAAAAAAAAAAAAAAAAAAAAAAAAAATCAAAAATACAATTCTTGTTATAACAGGTATTGGAAATGGGAAAAATATATTTTCATAACTGTGCGCCTGTGTGTGCGCGTGCGTGTTTGCTTGTGTGTACTGTGTTGTCAGTAGGCGGAGAGATCCCTATGGACATGCGGCTGGGTGGCAGTCAGCTGGTGTCCGAGGAGATGATGACCTTGGGGGAGAGCCTGTCCCAGACCAGCGACCCCGCCCTCAAGCTGTTCCAGTGCGCCGTCTGCAACCGCTTCACCACGGACAACCTGGACGTGCTGGGGCTGCACATGAGCGCTGAGCGCTCGCTGCCCGAGGACGAGTGGCGCGCCACGGCGGGCGACTCGCACCAGTGCAAGCTGTGCCACTACACCACGCAGCTCAAGGCCAACTTCCAGCTGCACTGCAAGACCGACAAGCACGTGCAAAAATACCAGCTAGTGGCACACATCAAGGAGGGCGGCAAGGGCAACGAGTGGCGCCTCAAGTGCGTCGCCATCGGCAACCCTGTGCACCTGAAGTGCAACGCCTGTGACTACTACACCAACAGCCTGGAGAAGCTGAGGCTGCACACGGTCAACTCCCGTCACGAGGCCAGTCTGAAGCTCTACAAGGTGAGTGGGCCTCCTTGCTTGACTCCCCACGATATCTCACGCGTCTCCGGTTTTCCACCCCCATGCAATGTCTTCTCCGTGCAAAGAAATTTGTTTGTGAGCTGCATGTTTGATTTGGCACAGGTTTTAAGTCGGATGCCCTCCTGACGCAACCCTCCCTGTTTATCCGGGCTTGGGACTGGCACCTCAGTGGCCGTATTCCACCTTAGTGGCTGGGTTTGTGCAAAGAAAACGCCTCGGTTTATTATTGCCATGTCCTTGACACGAGGAAGTGGGATCTCAGTTAGGTGGAAGAACCAGGAGGTAAGAGAAGAGATATGCAAGTGGGAAGGAGTGAAGGGGGTAGTGAGAGAGTGCAAAGGAACCGGGCCTTAGCGCTAATACTCCTCGGAGCAGGGAGCCAGAATTGTTCTCGACAGCCGTATTGATTTTCGCTGGTCTTGGAGCTTCACCTTCTCCTCTAATCATTCCATAATGGCCCGTGGATGAACACTCCCTGAACAAATGGCCATAAATCTAAGCAGCCTGATTCCACTTACCCACCTATCCGTTTGTCCGCGGCTGGGCTTGGCAGTCTGTTTAACCCAAACTGGCGTGGTGGGAACACATGGGGAGGGCTCCCTTGCCGGCGCCATAGCTGCCCACGTCTGCTGGTTTGCATGCATTTAAAGAAATGCTAATTTGGTTTGAGTTAACAATGAAACAAGCGAGGACGGACTCAAGTACTTGTATCACACGTGTTTATTCAGTGCGGTGTTTGGGAAGCTGTCCTGGTGGTGGTGTTGGAAAGCATGCTCTGAATTCTATGGCTTCTCAGATCTGTTGATGTGTTTATAGTGCCTTTCCTGCCAGGAAGTGTCCAGTATTGAATGGCCGTTGCTGTAATAGCCAGAGTGTGTTTTTCAGCAACCCTTTAATATGGCAGGTGTGAGGCTCCAGCATAAGGCTGACTGCTACGTAATGTTGGAGGAATTTAGCAACAGGTACATGGACAATGTGGTGTTGATAGTTAGGTTAGTGTTTTGTCATCGCTGAGTGGGGGGGGGGGGGGGTGAGAGGGGTTGAGAGTTCTTGCTACGGGTTCAAGTCCAGACGTGTATCCAGGGTATTTACAAATACCACAGTGATTAAAAAAGGGTAATACAAGCTCTCTGAAGCAGTACGCAGACTGTGGTACCCCAGTGGTTTGGCTGCAGCCTTCTGTTCAATGGGAGGGTGGAGTGGGCAGGGAGTAGTGTGGAGGTAGGCAGTGTGGAAAGCCCACCGTACTGTGCCACCTCTGCTTCTTAGTTGTTTCAGTCGGAAACAAGTCACGATAAAGAAGAGGCAATTGAATTGGGCATATGACTGAAATGCTGGTAGTTCTAGTCACAGAAGGAAGATGATAGATACAAAAACATTGTCCCATATGTGACTTGACATTGGGCAGTTGCACAAATTATGCATCTCTCCAGCTTCTGTTCCCGTTAGTCAATCTCAGGCTTTAAACGAGCAGCATACCTGGCTTGGGCATGATGATCCGTGGGGGGGGGGGGCCGGGGCCGGCGGGGGGGGCGGGCTCGGACGGGGGGGGGGCGGGGGCGGG
>JABJVR010000007.1:7229769-7241888 GCA_025773905.1 Chitala chitala | reverse complement strand
GTGCTGTGGGTTTTTTCTTGTCCTTTGACTGGGGGTGTTCAATTAACCCCATAATTCCCCCCTGGCCCCCCCCCCCCCCGCCGAGGGAGCTCTTGTTGTACTGTTCATGTTTGGCTGAGGCAATTAAAGATAGAACGATAGCCTGCGATGAGCCCAGGTCACGTGGATGCCCTCGCTGTACCACAAGGACCTCTGATTCCACAGTATGTTCAAGAGAGAATGGATAAGGGTTGAGAGAGAATAAGGCGGTAAAGAAAAAAACTCTGCAGCGGGACAGCTGAACTAGTTAGCACTAGTTTAACAACCGCGTCACCCCCACAGTGCCGCCGCCTGACTAATCCTTCATATGGCACAACTTGAAGTATGCAGTGCTCGCAACATCACACATCTGTTGCTTTCAGTCACTAATGGCAACTTTGTGACAACAGAATAATTAACTGCTTAATAATATTTTTTTTAATTCAAAGCAGTGGACATGGTTTATGTGGCTTGATAGCAGGGGGAGGGGGAAAAAAGCGACACAGATTATTAATAGACACACAAGTGTAGATAATGAGGGAAAAGCAACATAAACACGTTCAGGGTAAAACAATGTATTCAGCTGTATATACCAACAGGAAAATGGAGGAATGTGTGCAACTTGTATTTGTAATATGGTAACCAGTCTGTCCTCTTGTAAATTAACTGGGATTCACTCTGGCGTCCAGGTTGCTGCCCCGTCTGTGGAAAGTGTGAAAAATTATCCTCAGTGTCCTAATGGCAAAGTGTGGGTGACTCCAAGTATTCGAGACAGAGGTTCGGTCACGTTGAGGTTAATGAATTATTACTGATGGTTTCAGGGTAACTGTCCGACTTTGTGGCTGAGAAAATATTAATTATTTATTTGATTGTCCGCATGTGCTGATTAATCAATTTGGGAGAGATCTGCGGGATTAACTACCCTATTATTCCCCGTGTAAGAACAGATAAAGGATAAGGCTTTAAAATATCGTGTTCCATTTATCATTTATTTTTAGTCCCACGCTGATGAGAGTGAAATAAAAACTGTGGTGAGGTTAGGAACAACAGCAGCAGAATCAGAGGTGTGTGTGTGTGTGTGTGTGTGTGTGTGTGTGTGTGTGTGTGTGTGTGGAACAGCGACAGTAGAGAGGGTGATTTTTTTTTTTTTTTTTTGAGTGAAATGTGGGTTCTTCATCATGACGGGTATTTGTGGAAGTAGACAGGGTGTCTGTGCATGTGATCGGGGGGTACTCTGCTCCAAAAGTGAGGGGTGCCTGTGGAGGCATCCAGAACAGGCTGCTGGCAGGGGGTGGTGGAATCACAGTGCTGTGCTGCCCAGCGTTAAGTCAGTCCTGCCCTTGTTCACTGATGAGAAACTGCAGCAAACTGAAGCACAATCCTGCAATGCCCCCCCCCATCCACCACCCAGACTTGAATCTGTAAATTTTCTATCTGCTGACTGTTTAATGTGAGTTATGTCATGTGGTAACCGCTTTGATTCCGACATATCTACGTTTGTAAATACAAGGAGCACTCGAACGGCTGTGGTTATTTTACAAGCATGGTGCCTCTGGCACTTTGGTGGAGGAAGCCTGGGCGGAGGTGGGGTGGGGGGGCAGGTGGTTGGTTGTTCATACTTCACGTGGCGCTGCTGCCAAGTCACCACCACCCCCCCCCCTTCCGCCTCAGCTTGTCATTGTTTATGCTCTGTTAGTGTTCCAAATGTTACGAGTAGTTCACCCACAGAAGGATACTGTTATGTAGTGTGTTCTGTTCACACCTTTATAAGCCCTTTGCCTTTTCCAAGTACTTCCCTTTGACCTGTGTTAGTGCTGGTAAGAAGAGAAGCAGGGCATGCTGGAAATTTTTCTGCAAGCGGCTCCTACCAGTGTCTGCTACAGGAGTATCCCCCTAGGGTCACCTGACCAGCTCTCCTATGCGCACTTCCTCTTGTCTTACCACTCAGCACTGTGAGTGGCTTTCTTTTTTTTAATTAATTTTTAACTGCAAGGTCATCGTTGAATAAGTCGGCGCAGGCACGGCTCCAAAACGTTAATAAATTAAAAACGCGAGTCGTCCTATGAAAAGTGCTCGACTTGACCTTGTGACCCGTTTTGCGTAATTTGCATTAAGGGGGACTTTGGCGCATTGTGTGTGAGGTTGCTGTGCCCTCTGCATGTCCCCGGCCCCAGCGCCCAGAACAATGAGTCGTGTGATGATGCGGCAGGAGTGGCTATTCGGTCGGGGGCGGTTTCTTTACGCCTGCCTGAGGTCTTCTAGAGGCCTCTGAAGCTACCAGCATGACTAAACCAGTGGGCTGCCTCCAATTAGCCTGTTTTCACTTTGATTTTTGTGTTTGTGTGTGTGTGTGCGCGCGCATGTGTGTGCCAACGATCATACCCCAGCTGTAATTATGCTGTGGTTGGAATGATGAGGGTTTAGGTTATTGATCCACCATTGATCGTACTGATCAATGAGTACCGCGTTTCCTCTTTATGGAAAGTGAAGTTTTTCTCTCTGTAATTAGACCGCTGAGCTAAGCGGCCTCATATTGGAGGACATCGGCTGTGGGGCAGTGTAAGCATTGGTCAGGAGGGAATGTGATTAAGGAAGGGTCTGCTTTACAGGGAGGGACTTTGGAAATGTGTGTGCAGGGAGAGGATTCGCTTAGGAAAAGTGCCCTGGATGTGCGTTGCTGGGTTTTAAAGGGGGAGTTTCAAATTTGATTCTCTCTAGGGGAAAGAAGTAAATCTGTCTTTCACTGGCATATTGACTACCTGTACAAATGCAGAGTAAAACATAACATGACCAAAAAAGGAAATCTTAAGGTTCAAAGCCTCTATTACAGCAGTGACGTGTGGTCAGTGGCTGTGACAGTGTCACATGGAAAAGCCTTCACCAATCACATGTCAGTCAGTTCAAAATGAACCAGTATCCTTTTTCTTGGATTATGAGTTTTTGGCCCAATGTAAAAATAAACGTGAGAAATGCCAGTGCTGGGAGAAAACTGGAATTATAAATGAAATGTGGTCAAAACATGCACGGAAAGCAATAGCTACGTGAAAACAGGCGCGTTCTTCCCCGGCTGTCAGAGGTGAACTCAAGGACGCGCAGACCGGCTGAGCAGCATCTGTCAGACTGTGGTTTGTGTGTGATGGGCGTGGCGGGGGCTTATTGACACTGTTAATGTAATATGCAAATCTGGTGCCACGTGCTCCTACCCCCTCATTCCATTTCCCATTAGCATTTTAAGAAGAGGCCCACTTCAACGCCCCTCTTTTGGCCTGCCCTAGCTATTATCAGCTCTGTGTTAAAGAACCTGTTAAATATTTACATTGGCACAGTGCCTTGATCAGTGCGCCTAATTAGCTGGCGAGTGTGCCAGGGTGAGGGGGCGGGCAAATTAAGCACTTTCCCACCTGCCAGAGCCTGAAGCCTCCACTCAAGGTCCAGCTGGTGCTTTGTAAATTTCAGATTAAAAAATAATAATAAGAAGAAACAAAGAGAAACATTGTTAACAGCCTTATTTTTCCAGCCCGAAGCAACAACCAATTATGTTGTAATGAAATATTTAAGATGCGCGGCTGGGGAGGCTGGAGGCGGGAACGGACCAGAGCACGGCCGGCGAGGTTGCGTTCAGAACGTGGCTGCCGAGATTGCGTTCAGAGCGCCTGCCTTCTTGGAGCGCTGGGCTGCCTCTGCACACAGCTGTGGGCACCAGTCTGCCATGCTGGTACAAGAGCGCCCACCGTGCCAGGGCGATCTGTTTTGAGTGCTTAGCCCGGCCTACCAGGTGTTTGAGCTTTTGCGTGGAGGAATCCAGCCTCGTTGTTTTTGCGCAGGCTGGTGTTGTGGGAGGAGTCAAGCAGCACGCTGGTGCACCTCACTGTGACTTTCACCATGTCCCCAAACCCAGCTGCCATGTCACAATGATCTTTGATGTAACAGTGCTCCATGTCACTCACACACTATTGTACTTGTACATTTTTCCAGCCTCTCAACCTCCAGTTTGTGTGTCATACCACTTGTACAGCACACCAAAAGCCACAAGGCCCTGCTTAGCAGGCCAGAATGTGAGGAAGGGGACACTCACGGCTCCTGTGTAAACCCCCCTTACCACCAAATGCATGACTCACTTTGTTCCCAGCATGTATTAATATACGGTTAACTTTTTACATAGTGAATTTCAACCCCCCCACTGACAGCATGGTTTGGCCGCAGTTTGCCTGTAAGTCCTCTCAGAGCCAGCTTCATGTACACATGGCTTTGACAAGGCCCCCCTTCCCCCAAGAGAGTGGGATGATCCCCTGTCCCCCTCAGCACCCTTCTAAAAATGATGTATTCATATTTAACTTTGTAAATTCTTTTTTTAATTACCCAGAAAAACACCCCAGAGAAAGCATGTGTTCTGACACTAATTCCACATGTATAAATAATTGAGTGTCTTCATCTAACGATGCTTTGGCAAGACGAACGTGTGGGGTTCTTCCAACGCAGCGCTGACCTGGCAGCTGTCCCGGTGCGAGTGACATGAAGATGTGCGAATACCCAGTGGCTAGGGGGCTGCGAATTCCTCCTACTAATCTCTCTCTCCCCCCCCCTCCCAACCCATCATGAGCAATGTACATGAACAACAGCTGTGTATGGTGTACCAGGGTCACAACCCTAACGCGGCAGGATAGCCCTGGACTAATATGCACGACGTGTTCATACGTTCGGGGGTCACACCTGAAGCAGAGTTGCTGAGGTGAGACGAATTAGAATGCGTGTGTGTGTGTGTGTGTGTTCGCTCTGCAGAGTGCAGGTGTCTTTTCTCCGCTGCCTCGATTGCCCTGTTCTTGAAACACAACCTGATACTCAGATAATGCGAACCTGTCAGCCGCATCTCAGCTGTGTATCGGCAGTCTGTCTGTTGTGTTCCGAGTTTCCGAGTGTTGTTTAATGAAGAAACATCAGTGATGACTGTTATTTCCCAAAACTCCTAATTAGTTGCCTTGTTTGGACATTCCTCTTTGCTTAGTAGTGCTCCTCCTTTCTTCAGTTAGAACACTATGTACTTTCTAACCTGGGAACATGGTTAAAAACATTTATTGTGTTTGTCACAGCCAAATCTACTACTACTCTCGAATTGCCACTCTGCCCGTAGTCCAACACAATTTCCTCATGCAGGATTCCCATTTGCATTCTTTTGCTAAAGGATGGCAAGTCTCTCAGGACTTTGTCACACAGGCCTGCCGGTTCCCGTGTTCACATGTTGATGCAGTACATGTACATTTGAAGCGTGGCGCCATTTATGGAGCTTCCCGCCTCCTGTTCGCCCCCTGCTGGTAGGGCCACTTCATGTCTTGTGCCCTGGCGGTTGTTAACAGAAGGACCCAGGGGGCCGAGCTGTTAACGAGGTGCCCGGAGTGGCGGGCAGCACGGAGGGGTTTGTTCTTCCAAGCCTGACATCACTTCCTGCCCGTTCTGGAGCCGGCAGCCTAGGCTCATTAAGGGGAAAAGGGACTTTAACTGGCTGCGATTAAAAAGCTCCCGTAATGCGCGTGTGCACGTGTGTATCCTAATATTGCTAACGAGCAGAACCTAAAGAACAGAGCAGGCAGCTGGTCTGCTTTGGCTGAGCACCGTTACACCTCCATGCCGCCCATCGATCTTCGAGCAGCTCTTTTTGTGGCCAGCCTGATTTGTCCTGCGAATTGCACGCAGGCATTGATCAGCACTGACTAAGAGCTGTTCCAGAGGAGGCAGCAACAGTGTCCCAGAGGGTGGGGGCAGGGGTGGCATGTTAGCAACTCTTTTTCTTTGTAACGCTGCTGGGAGAATACATCGTTTAGCTCCGTCTACCCTTCGCACCCGCACACAAATGAGTGGATTTGTAATTAACAGGGGCCAAACAGCTGCCGCCATTGATTGCTTTCATTCTGCAATCATGCATCCATTGTTTACTTTGTCTCGCCTTTGTTATTGAGAAGGAGTTTGATTATTGCATTATTTAATGTTAACAGGAAGTGGAGCAGATGAAGATGAGCTCAGAATGTGCTGTCTTGGGGGGCCTTGGCCCATTAGCTATGTGTCCTTGTTGCACCGTACTCATTGTAGGGAATGCTCTGGCCGGGCTCAAATACACTTTTTCAGTTTTGAGGGGAGGTGCCGATTGTGTCCCTGGTATCACCGGTAGAGTGTGATGGAGGAAGATGGGACTGGCTATGTTGCATAGGGCCCATGCTGTCTACCCACTGTGCCCCCCCACCCCACCCCACCCCACCCCTCCCATAGCGCAGTGGCTGGGCATGTTGATGTTTCCAGAGGCTAATTGAGGCCAGCCGCTGTACTTGGCACTTGGCTAAGGCTCTGTGGTTACTGCCACTGCTGCTGGAGGGAGAGGCACTCCACGGGTGGGTGGCAGGCGTTTGAGCGCCTGCAGCCTGTTTGAGAAACGCCTAGGGGAACCCCGGTCTCCCGGGCACCACAGTGGGTTGCTCAGGCTGTGTGTGTATTTTATTTATTTATTTTTTGCTTGCTCACAGCAAAACGCATCTGGCTGCCGTGGTGGTGGCAGCTGCTTTAGTCAGTAATGGGACTGTAGCCCCACAGAGCTGTTCTGCACTGTGCTTTGTGGTTGTGACAGTGACATTCTGGCTGATATTACTACGACATGGAGATGCGCTGTGATATAAGGGAGGGACTCTGCTTTTCATCTCCTCTCTGTCTCATACACAGTCAATACTATCATGCCCTGCCTTCACACATTTAAGCTTCTGTTGAGCTGTTTTTTTCCCTCCTGTGTTGGCTGTCACCCTGTCTTCACAGACATCAGCTTCTTGCAGCGGTGCAGTGTGGGACGTGGCGGCACAGCACCGTGTGCGCTATGCCCACCCAGCTTGGTATTCTGGCAGCTCTCTTGAACGTCGATAGCCATTTTAGCCCACGCGTAATCCTCCGTTTCCACACATTAATTCTATATTAACAGCTCTGCCAGGCTTGATGGTGGCCACCGTTAGCTGATCAAAGAGCCTGGTGTGCACGCCGAGAAGTTCTGTGCAGTCGGAGGTTCTGTGCAGTCCCTGCGGAGGCCTCCGTTCAGAGCTGCCTGCTGCTCGCTTCTTCAGCTGATTAACCCCCCTCCACCCAGGCTCGCCTCTCTCTTTACAGGGAAAACTCTGGAGTTATTTGCTGCTTGGCAAGCTATCTGTCACATGCCCCTTCTGCATGGAGCTGTAGCGGGTGTCAAGGCCTCTGGCTCGCAGAGGGCCATTTCTACCGCAGATTTAGTGAGTTGACAGTTGGGTGCCGCTGTTCTCTCACTCAACCAATCGGGGAGGAGGAGCACGGCGCAGATGGGAGCGCAGGCGGCAATATCAGCCCGCAGTCGTGCAGAATGGCATTTTGCAAGGGGGCGACTGTTTGGCCTCCTCGTCTGTTATGAAAAGTTTGTTTTTTTGTTTATTATTTTAATGTGTCCCATGTGAGAGCCGGGGGCAGTCGGTGGACTGACAGTAAAAAGGCAGAAGTCATGTTGGGGCAATGAGGGGGTAACTGGCCCCTCCTTTTCTATGGGGGGGCCCAATGCCATTAGTCGTCAGGGCTCTGCCAAAGGTTTGCCTCCATGGCAGCAGCTTTGAGGGCAGCCCCCCGTCCCCTCTGCTATTCACCATGCCGTTTTCATTAAAGCGCTGAATTCCTGTACTGTGGTTGGAGGTGATTTATCAGCAGCAGAGCTTCAGGATCACAGGAAGCAGGCACAAGCAACCCAGGCAGTCCCCCCCCCCCCCAATCTCTCTTTATGTTTGAGATGAGCGATCCATGTTTCTAATAGGTTAATACAAAAAAAGCATCATTATCATCTAGGCCTCCAAGTTCTTCTAATGTTCAGGTTTGTTTGTTTGTTTTTTTTGTTTTTTTTTTTTTTCTTCATTAATGTACATAACCAGAGCTTTTTGTATTTGAAGGGGTTTTTTTCCTGTTTCCAGTAATTAGCCTTAAAAGGACTGCATGCTTGTGGCCAGGCGTAGCTCTTACATGATGCCGGTGAAGCTGACCTGTGTGCAGTGGGCTTTAGGGACTGTGTAGCATGGTGTTCCTCCTCAGCCCTGGTCTAGGCCTGAACATTAAGCTATGCTGCAGTATGGACCTTGGTGATATACTGCCTTGTCAGTGCATGGTTTTCTTAGGTTTACCCCAGAGTGAATCCTGCTGTTTTATGGGAACTTCTAAAATTCCTGCAATTATTATATATATATTTTCCCCTTTACCCCCATTGGATTGTCTTTGAAGTTCAGGTCAGGTGTCTTGTTTGGTTTTTTTTTTCATGGTCCCGCTGCGTTTTGGCCGGTTCGTCGCGTTGAACTTTGAGCCACGTCTGCTTTTCGCTGATGGAACCCAGACGCCGGTTCCAGGTGAAAGTCAGAGAAAATCGGTTGATGTATCTGGTGTGTCGATGATGTGGTCCGCGGGGTAACTCTGCTTCTCACGCTTAGCTCTACCCGGGTTTTCTCCGTGGCGCAGCGTGTGCAACGAGGAGGAAGAGGGAGGGAGGCAGGCCATGGTTCACACAGCCCGCTTCTCTGCTAGCACCTCTTCAATAATGCTCCGACTCGTTTGAAGTGGTAGCGAGTGTACGCCGAAAGGCAGGACCCTTTAAAATCACCTTATAACTCCATTAGGGCCACTTTTGGACCTCGCCAAAAAAAAAAAAAAAGGCTGAAAACCTCCTCTTCCTGGAAACAGGTACTTTAATGTACAGTGTAGGTGTTTGCTGAGTAGAAATGAGAAATGTGATATTGCGGTGAATTGAACACAACTGCCTTCAGTAGCCTACAACTATTTTATCAGAAAATTAAATATCATGAGGAAGGATAGCATGCATTTCAGGGAACAGCTTCTGTGTTTTTTTTTTTTTTTTTTTCCCCCTCTTCCCTGTAGTCAACACCTGATGCAGATTTAATTTGGTTAAAAACATAATATAACCATTGCTTTTGCAATCCAGAGCAATCTAAGCACTTTGGCTTCTCGCTCTGGAGGGCAGCTAGTTCAAGCTTTTCTTAATGAATCCATTTGTTTCTCTCGACCTTTGTCACAGCGTGGGGGTGGTCTGTGTGAAAGATAAAGAGTCTCTTGATTGGAGAAAATGCGTGTTTTGGACAGAAAAACAGCAAGAGATTCTTTCCCTCCTGGCTCTTCCCGAGTCTGTTTTTGTAATGGACGCTTAAGAGCAGACATTTTGAATAATTTTTTATTTTTTTTTTGGTTCCTCCTAGGCTGTGGTAGTGGGGCAGTGGGAAGGCCAGGAGTGTGTGCGGCTCTGCCTCCCAGGGGTTCGCCAACTGTTGTGCCTCGAAAGTGGGATAAAAGAAAGATTAAAAGGCTCGTGTGGGAAAAGCAGCTTGGGGAATCTTGGAATTTGCGTCTGTGTCCGTTAAAGCAGCCCGTTTTGGAAATGGAAAAGACTATAAATACATAATCGCTGTTAATGACAGAAGAGCATAAGCCTTCGAGAGTTGTCATTTACATTTTAATACCTGTCAGAGGCTTTTGTGTAGATAATTTTTTTTTTTTTTTTTTTTTAGCGTAGTTAAATTTCTGAGCGTTTTGAAGATTGCGGCAAATGAAACTGTTTCCTTTATGTCTGTGTACGGGCGTGTGTGCGCGGTCGAGGTGGAGGAGCATGTGCCTGGGTCTCGCTGAGTGCGTTGGCGTTCAGTAGGGCACGAACGAGGTGGGACGGTGGGAGTGATGGCTTTTCTGTCTCATAGGGCACGAGCCAGGTGGGACAGCGGGCCCTCCATCCTGCCGGGTTCTCGTTTCCTCAATGTCTGTACATGTAGGTCATCTGGTTTCTCAGGCCCTCCTGTCTATCCTGCTTCCCACCGCTCCCTCAAAGTGAAAGGTGGGATTGGACTCGCCCTGATCAATATTTAGCATCCATGCGTGAAACAGGCAGATGTTCAGAATTTCCTGTTCGGAGACAGGCGTGTTCTCCTGAGTGAGGGGATCAATGCTGTCTTCTGTCTGGTATTCGGAGGCCTGGCCTGACCCTTAGCCCACCTCCTCCCTATACCCGGGTATCCCAGGGAACCTCAGAGTCACCTGCTCTGGTTAGCCTACAGATGCGAGTGCTGCTGGTGTAAACGAGGGCTGTGGTGGAACGCAGGCTTGGAATGTTGAGCAACACTGCTGTGATCAGTAATTGATTTGCTCATTTGCTGCTTGTGTGACTGGTGGGGGGAATCCATAGAGCACCAGCTGTCTGCTGTCAGTTAAATTCTCTCTCTCTCTCTCTCTCTCTCTCTCTCTCTCTCCAGCACCTACAGCAGCACGAGAGCGCGGTGGAAAGCGAGGCCGGCTACTACCACTGCACACTGTGCAACTACTCTACCAAGGCCAAGCTGAACCTCATTCAGCACGTTCGCTCCATGAAGCACCAGCGCAGCGAGAGCCTGCGGAAGCTGCAGCGGCTGCAGAAGGGCCTTCCTGAGGAGGAGGAGGAGCTCGGGGCAATCTTCACCATCCGCAAGTGCCCGTCCGCTGAAACGGGTAAGAGGCCACCGTGGCCCAAATGCAACGTGTCTGGCCTGAGGCACACTTGTTGACTGTCGCTTTTTATTTTTTCTTTTGTGTATATATTCCAGCAACTTCTTACTGTAACTGCATGCTGTAGCAGTTATGAGTCAGTTTTGTTGGTCCGTGCTACAGTATGAAGGGTAAATGAGGTACTCAGTGATTCCTTGTAACTTTCCTTTACCCATGAATACCAGGGTTTTGGAACATTACAAGTCACCTTCTCAGAGACTGTATGTATATACATGCAGCTTCCAAAAGCAGTCTGTGGGTATGGGGCATAAGTCCTCTAGGAAACTTTAATAAACCCTGGGTACAATATGAGTTTGTTGCTGGAGTTCTGGGATAGTGTTAATAAAATGCTTTTGTACCATTTTCGGCACACTTGAAATCTGTATGGATAGTGACATCAGAGGAGAGACCCATCTACCTACCCAAGTGTCACTTTTAATGGACTTTCATTTGAGCCATTACACTGTAAATTAAGGTTAAGTAAGGTGTAAATCAAAACTGTACTGTAGTTAAGAGTGTAAAATGGCCACTTTTTAAAAAAGCCAACTTTACCCACCTGCCATTTTTCACATGTAGAAATGCTGTTCTTTCTTGTATATGGCTGCGTATGGCTGAATTTGCTAATTGATCTCCTTGTTTGATCTGTGCTTATTTATAAGCATGGTAGCAGCTAGCTTTGTGGTTACCAACAGGTTGTGGTTTTAAATCCCTGGGGGCATGCTACAGTAATACCACTGAGCGTGCTGAATATCCTAGGTTTGCTTTAACATTAGTAGGTACACAGTGCATAAAGAGGAGCAGTGTAGTGTAGATAAGCTGCTTTGAATGGAAACGTCTGCTGAATGAAACGTCAGTTAACATGTAAATGGGAAGCAGAGCTCCCTGATTGGCTCTAAACAGTCCCTGCACTCCGGGTCCCTCCCAGCAGGCTTTCATTAAACGCAGGGCACGAGTCTTGGGTTTTATGCCCATTAAAGTCGCGTTGGCATGCCTGGCAAAGGCGGGCCAACAACAAGGAAAAGTGCCACAACATCAAGGGGGAGCAAAGAGCAAGGTTGGGCGTTTGATAAAGGCTGATTTAAAAATAGTGAGCTGTGGTCAATTAGCACTTTGTCTTGGCTCTGGAATCGGTTTTCTAATTACCTTGACTTGTGCCCCCTGACTCGGTGCCCTGACAAAGGCGCTCTATTGCGCGCACGCCCCCCGCGCTCAGGGCCCGCCTTTGCACGGGGGCGCTGCGCGTTGTTATGTAAAAGCGGCCCTCTGAAGGCGCTTTGTTCCAAGGAGGCCGGGATAATGAAGCCAGCGGCTGGGAAATTACGCAAAAGCCAGTCACAGATCTGAGGCAAATCATTAGAGAATGTATTTAGCCAAGCAATTAAGGACAATTAAGCGTTCTGCTCGGTGCACTTCAAATATGTTAATGACTATAGTGCAGTGGACAAGTGGGCATGCGGAGGGAAGAGGACGGCCCCACTTAGGTTAAAAGGGTGGGGGATGGTGGGGTGGTTGAGAACGTGTGTGTTTGTGTGTGTGGGGGGGGGGGGGGG
>JABJVR010000007.1:7183011-7195833 GCA_025773905.1 Chitala chitala | reverse complement strand
TTTAATTGTGCATAACCTTCAGTGGTTACATTTTGGGTATGCGTTAATTTTAATTTCCCCCTGTCTTTTTTCTGTATGGGTTGGTGGTAAATTCTCACATTTCTTCCCCCCCCCCCCCCCAATCTGCCTGATGTACAGATTTCCTTGAGTGTCAAGGAGGGGCGTACATCTCTAAAGAGGCATGATCTTGACAGCTTTAAACATGAAGCCCTTTATAAAGCCTTTAATGTTAACAGCAAGTTAGACAGCATAATAGATGCTTTAATGTGTTAATAATCAAAAGTTATCTGAATTGGCTCAGCAGTGTCACCTCTTTAATTTTACCTTGCAGTCATCCAAAACCAAGCAACTGGATGTTCTGGTTGATGCTCTGTATAATTCCATTTATATCTGTATTTAGGATTGCTTCACATGTTTTGGATAATTTAGCCTAATTTTAAAAACATTATGATGAATGCTAAGTATTAACTCGGGGGGGATTAATTTATTTAATGTGAAGAAAAAGATGTAAACTGCCGCTGCGATGACCAATATCCTATGTATTTAAAAAAAAAAAAAAAAAAAGTATTTCTGCTGCTTCAGTTTAGAGAGGACAATAAAATGTTTCAACTTTGCTGACAGCCAGATTGGTTATGAAACAGATGTAGCTGCTCTAAGCTCCTATAGATGAGGGGGGTTGAGAAAAATTGCCACCGTCCCTTTAAGCGCATCCACCAATTCTGATGGAGTGGCGATTTACATGTCCTGTCGTCTCCTCCCCCTCCAGGAGAGCTGAGTGAGGATGTGGAGGCTGCCAGTGAGACAGCCACAGATCAGGAGGACCAAACCAAAGACAGAGAGAGTGGGGGGGAGAAGGAGCTCACCAAAGGGACAGGTAAGACTTGTATTTATCACTTTGCTCTGTAAGGACAGGCACGATAGGGTAGGAAGGTTGCTGGTGCAGATTAGCAGGGGACAGGCGTTCTACTCACTCAACCCAGACGCTTCCCTGGTCAGGTAATTCAAGAAGAGGATGAGAGTACACAGAAATAGCCTCTTTAACCAACTCCAAAATATTTCTCTACTCTGCTGTGATTAATGTTCCTGAACTAATTTTAACAAGGCTCACCTTGCAGCCTCATGTATGTTTGCTTTGTTTCATTTTTAGATTATGCCCACAGTTAAAACACTGAGATTTTGTCCTGGAGGCTAAAGAATTAATACTTCAGTGCGATATTTTTGCAGCTGGGCATCAGTGCATGTGTGTGCGCACATGTGAGCGCGTGAGTGAGTGGGTTTTGTCTCAGGATGGGGTCAAATTGAACATGCCTCAGGGGGATGTTTATAGGCAGGACTGTTTTCCTCTTGAGAAATGGGACAGCAGGTGTGCAGGTTTTCCGGGAGCATGCAGCCTTTGAGGAGTGGCCCTGGCCGTGACTAAGCAGTCGTCAGGGGTTACGTAAGCCCCTTTCCCCCTCACACCCATCCACCCACCCCACACCCCCCCAAGGGCCGGTGCCATGCCTGCACTCTTTTGTTCAGACCTCCTTGTCTTTGCCTCGGCTCCATGCCTTTCCTGGAACCGCTGGCCCCTCCCACACTTCATGGTGGCCTGTGATGGGGCTGCTTCACCCCTGCCGCCTCCCCCTTTCTGGTCTCTCTTAGCTGGGAAGTCCCCACTTACCACTGCTTCTGCTTTAATTAATATTAGCTTTTTTAATCACTTCTCCATTATTAGTTATGCTAATTATAGTGCATGGCCATTATCATTAGCATATCATCATTTGAATTCTGATTAAAAGTCATAAAGTAAACAACAGTGCTTGTGTTGTTTCAGGCCATTAATAGTCATTGGTGCCTGAGTACACTTAAGCCGTCTCACACAAGGGAGGAGATGGTGACTGGATGTATCGGTACCTTCAGAATGGGACACTGAACTAATAACCAACTTTTTGGTTATTTCAGGCTATATCATAGGTCAGTGAGGGACAGCTGAAGTTCACAATTGGGGCATCTTGTGTCCTGGGGAGTTATACTCTGGCAATAATTAATGTCTGCTGGCTGTGCTGGCGTAATGGCTGTTTTACTCAGGTCCACAAGCCCAGGTGTGATGTAAAAAAGGCTGCTCTGCCTCTGTTTATGGGTTCGTAAGCATTGCAATAACAAACATATGAAACAGAGCAGGGTTTAATCAGGCTTGCTTCGGGAAGGACAAAATTAGATTACTGCTAAAAGAGAAAACTGGGAAGGTTTATTTCGACTTTTCCGTCTTTAAAAGTGTCTTTGATTCCAGAACTTTTTTCGAACTTGAGCAGAGTTGTTTGTGCTCTGTGGAAAAGGAGTCCTTTGATGGAAAAAATAACGTACACGGCTGCCTAAAAGTATATTTTAACATATCAAAATAAAGCACTTTAAAGAGCATTAAAATGAGCAGTGTGATTAATAATTCACGGATACCTGTGGAGCACAGGGAGATTGCTCGAACAGTACCATTTCCTCCTTTTTAAAGGCTTATACTTTAATACAGTCAGTGAGCCTCCTGCCTTCCCCTCTGTCAGCCGCTGATCGCTAAATAAGTGAGTTTCAGTGTTTCACAAAAGGGCAAACGCGTTGGGCCAAGGTATGAAAAATGCACAGGTACTCTGCAGCTTATTAATGAGCCACGGTTAAAAATAGAGTGCCCATGCATGGTTGAGGACACTGGGCACTGTCTGATGTCTGTGGGGGTGGGAAGCTCAGAGGCTGGGGGGTGCTGAATGCGTCAAGGGTGTGGGGGTTTGTCTGACAGCCTAATTCAGTTTTTTCAAAATGGCAGCATGACCATGAGGAGGAGCAGGTGTGTCACACCCTGCAGGAGCAGACGGGCGAGCTTTGGGGGGTGACCCGAGAGCCATGGGCATTTGGTTGCCTCAGGCCTGGCTCGTGCAAGAGCACTAGGGGTGGATGCAGAGTGGAAAACTGGTGTCCAGTGCATCATGGTGTCCTGTCTGTTTCACGGGGACTTAATCGCCTTGAGTAGGTTTTGGTCACCTGGGGGGCACCTGTCTATTTGAGGATCTTTACTGAGTGTTACCCATCATCCTTTGCTGACTGACTGTAAGGCAGCACTGAATTCAACAAAATTAGCATTTTATATACAAACACACAAAACAGACAGTGTCTCAAAGGGCTGAAAAAGCGTCAGGGTTAGTAATTAATAGGTGGCTCAGAGAGTTGGAAGGAAGGAAGGCATATAGATAAAGCTGCGTGTTGGAAGTTAGGTTTAATTGGTAAATAATATGATGGCGGATGCCACAGTGTGCCAAGGTGGGTAGCTTGTTTGTGAGACGTGTGGGACCTGTGATGTCCTCCTGCCCTCAAGCTGCCTGGCATGTTGTGCCCCCGGTGTTCTGAACACCCCGCTGTCGGAACGCTGGCTGCCGCTCGGGAGTGCAGTGTTGAACCAGCGCTCTGAAGAAGTGGGCGTTAAGGCCGGGTCTCTGGCTGGCTGGCGAGGCACAAGGTCAGGGAAATGTTAATACACTTTGGGGATGGGAAGGTGGGTTATAATACATTTTCAGATATTTAGCATGAATGTATTGAAATTGTTCTTTTGGGTGAGTAGGGAGGAATCTTTACTGATTTGTCAATATGAATAGTTCCACCTCAACTCCCCCAGCCCTTCTTTTGGAATTACACATTAGAGGCTCTGAAAACAAATGAAATAAAGATGTAACAGCACAGTCTGCATGATAACCTAAGATAACCTGAACACGCGTCACGTGCTTCCTGGATTCCACTTGGATTGGGCTTGAGGCTGAATATCAACTCTCTCTGCAGGAAGTAGAGCTACCAGCTGCAACACCTGGCAGAGGGTAAACAGCAGTGCCCCCTGTGTATGGTAGAGAGCTACAGCATGTGTCACATCTGCTTTGGAGAAGCCTGATGTACAGTGTTGTACAGGCAGAGGATGACAACCGTAGCTGCTTCTCAGCTCTACGTACCAGCAACGCGAATGATAGATGTCACAAAATCATCAATACAGTTAGAAAGTTTTGGTCTTTGTATTCTAATTTAAATGCTTTTGCACATCCTTTCCAACACTCGTAAGAAAAAAAAATGTATTTTGGTTTTTCACATAACTCTATTTGAAAGTACTGTGCTTAAAAAAAATCTGCTCTTCAGAGCTGAAGCATGCTGGTGACAAGGTGTCAAAGCATGCTTGATTTTGTGTACCGGAATTGTCCCATTTGCAGCTGTGATGATTTTGTCTTTACAAGAGCAGCTGTTCATCACCCTGCTATTCAAGACCATCCTTTTAAACATTCAGAACTGCTCTGATTCACACACAAGGGCATGGTAAACATGTCTTAGCAGTCAGGTTAACACAGACAATTAGACATTCAAATACAGTCATCAAGTGGACCTCGCAGATAAAATGTTGATTAATTCCTACCACTTTTGTGAGAATATGAGCAGCTCTGTATCTGGTCTGCTTTGTGAAGAGGCCATGATGTAATTGGCCCTTGTTTGGGGCTCTGCTTTCAGGATTGGCGTTTTGGCGCGTTGCATAATGAGCTCCAAGGCTTTCGTATACGTCCTTTCAGGTTGAACTCGACATGTCCCCCCCCTCCCCCCTTGCTCCAGTCTGGCGATTAATAACGTCTGCTAATTAATATCTCGTTTAATTTCTTTATTTGAAATTTGTCTTTGTTGAGGTTATGCCTTGTAGGCCTGCATAAACTGGATTTCCCAATGTGGCCGCAGCAGATTTGTCGTTAATGAATCCGGGCTATACACCGAGGAGAGTTGGAGATGATGAACTTGGCTGGGAAGCGGAGTTGGCGGACAACGTTCACTGTAATTTTCTTTATTTAAAATTAATTGGTGCAGAGTAATTACCTGAGAAATACAAGGTGAAATGGAATATAACCCAATGTCGCTCTGGGCTTCAATATAGGGAGTAGATTAAAAAAGACGAAGGAAAGGGGGGAAAAAAAGATAGTATTCAGTTATGGTTAGCATACTGTGTGCATTAAAGAGTATGACCTGAAGCACTGCAGGGTAAAACTTCTTCCAAATTAATCACTAAATTGGCACAGCACCGAAGGCGAGTGTGCCCCATGTCATTGAGAGCGGGGGGGGGGGGGCGTCGGGCAGCCGTTTGTCCCTTTCAAGGTTCCATTTTTAAGGAAACGTCAGCAGGAATGAAACAATTAATGCAAAAAGGAGGACCTAGTAATGTTAGATGCTGGTTGGGGATAGTCAGCTGAAACCAGTTGTCATCCCTTAAAGAAATACAGGCATTGTGCGCCAGTATAACCAGTGAGCACATGTGGGGAAAACCGATGAAGCAGCTGTGTGTTTTTATGACTTATTGCATCCACATGAGGACAGTGCAGCTGTCTGAACTTAAGGGCCAGAATGGAGAGCCTTGTGCTAAGAGCTGGTTGGGTCTCATGTCTTATGTTCACTGAGGTTTCATCTACACATACAACTACTCAGCTCTCAAACTCAGCCCTACCCTGACTGCAGGAGATTCCCCCCCCCCCACACTTATCTTCCGCCAAACCTCATTCACGGGATTGGCTGAGCTCAGCCTCTTGGGATATCACTTTCCAAGGACACCGCGGTCATGTGACAATGGCAGCTGCAATTGCATTCCTGGAAGATTTCGGTGGCACTGGGCCTGTCGTGTAAATTGACATTGACCTGTGTCGATCAGTCACCCAGGCTGCTGACTTTTCACAGTCCCCCCCCCCCAACCCCTCTCCAAATGACAACCTGTCCAAACTCTCAGAGGGCTTAGGTATGCCACCCTACCTCAGCACCCCTAACCAGGCTTGTCATGCAGACTGAGTGGTTCAGCCTTGCTCCAGTAGGTGAGGAAAGGTTGCCAAAGACCAATTCACTTACGGGACTCGATAGCTGAAGCGCCCCATTTACGGAAAAGGGCCATGAATTAATAATCACCTAATTGACTCTTAAGAATTTTTTTTTTCCTCCTCTGCCTTTAGTTTGCTCTTTTGACTCGTCAGAGCAAGTCGTCTTTCGTTGTCAGGGTTGTTTTGTTTTTCAAAGCTCAGGGTTTTGTGAAATAGGAGCATTTGACACTGCAGTCCCAAGCGGGGTACATTAGGAATGTTTTATTTAATGTTAAATTTTTTGGGTGAAGTTCAGCTTCACGCAGTCTTAACACTCCAAAGCTGTAGAGTCACCGTAGAAAAGGAAAAGCAAAGTGCTTGTTGTTATTGGAGGGAGAAGTGCATGCTTTGCAATGTTGTTTTTAAGCAGATTGTTCAAAAATTTTTTTGAGGTCAAGCATGTTCTCATTAAGCATGTTCTCAAAGTCGTAGTCATGAATTCTCTTACCGTTCTGAGACCTTCCTTCTCTGTGCCAATCAGTGGTACAGTATTTTCCAATCTTTTTCCCTATTTCAGGTTTGTTACGCTGAAATGTAGGTCTGTGTCACCATAAAATTTCTACTTAAAGGAGGCATTGACCACATTTTTTGACCAGTTTTGCTCTGGGGTGTTCCTGTTTTATAATATGGATACAGGAGCTCGGCTTGTGTTCTGAATGCTGGTGTTTTGATTTGCTCACTGACTGTGACGGCCAGGGACTGTGGCCCTAGACAGACTGTCATGTTCACATGTCAAGCTCTTTCTCTGTGTGTGTGTGTGTGTGTGTGTGTGTGTGTGTGTGTGTGTGTGTGTCCTGCTTGTAGCCCACCTGCTAATTACAGAAGAGCTAAGAAGCAGGTGCTGATAAAGGCTGTTCTTTGGCAATTAAGGCTCTTAGGACTTCTCGTTCCTGTAAGTGTGCATTATTTATTTACCCGTTTTCATAAACATATTGGTTTTTACTTTAAGCTTCCAACATTTTACTTTGTCGATTACAGAAAATATCAGTAATTCTCCATGTTGTTAGGTTTGGCTTTGCATATATGCTTGTGAAGATCCAGGTGCCATGCCCAGTCATGCCATCATCGACTGACACAACGCTGAGCCATGCTGGGCTGCCCCAGGCAGACTGTCCCAGCCATATGGCTGTCTTCTGTAGTTCCTGCACCCTCTGTTGTCTTGATTCTCCCTGGCTGTTTCAGTGGAGTGGCTGCAGTTCTTTTATCTGAGGGTATCTTCTGTAGGCACTGTATTTCCAGCCCCATCTTCATTATGGTGCCCTTCTGACATGCTGCAGTACTGTGGACAGGGGTGTATTTTGAACAGTAAGATCAGAAGGGGGAGTAGGTTGGGAGTGAGAGTGGGGGAGGGGCCTTTGTTGAGCGGTCAAGCGGACCTTGGGGTGCAAGGTGTAGGCAGCAGTTCTTTGGAAGAGAGGTTAATTCTGGTGAATGGGAGGTTCTTTTGTTTAACATTTCCTTTGTTTATTGGTGGATGTGTTTAATGGGATTGGGGCTGACTGGACCTAATAATCGCTCACTGACTGATCCTCGGTTCTCTGGAAGATCCAGCGAGCAGAGTTGGTGAAATGAGAGTCCCCCACTGTGTAATCAGCTCAGCTGTCCCAAGTCTGATTGGAGCTGACACTTTAATGTCTGGACCCAGAGTGTGGTCAGTGCTGTTTAAACCCCCATGCCCCCAACCCCCACTGACTCCACGCCCCATTCCACCCTGTCCATGCTCTCAGTTTGCCCTTCCAGGACTGTATAAATCAGGACAAATTTAACTCTTTATGACCTTGTTAAGGGCTTGAAAGACACCTCCTTAAGTTTCACATTAAATTCTTTCCACTGGTAGCTGGACGGGGAGCCCTTTTGCTTTGATTCAGTGGGGGTTTAGTTCTGTTACAAGGCCCTGGTTAGCGAAGTATTTTTGCACACTGGCCACAATGCCAGTCAGCTTGGTGTTGCTGGGGTGTTGGCATGTGCCCTCTGTGGTCTGAATTTTAGGGGAGGGAGTGTGTGCTATGCCAGCCGACAGAAGACTGGGAGTGTCTAGTCGTGTGCATCTGTTCCCTGTAGACAGACTCTGGCCTAATGGCTGGTCTGAGGAGTGCAAGGCATGTGAACAAGACTGCTGGCTCACAGAACGTGCACAAAGATGCCTGAGCTGCAGAAAAGCGATGTTCTGATGTTGACGGGCATGTGCCCTCTGCTAAAGCGTACTTGAAGCACATACCTGCGCTCAGTCTTCACTGTGGAGCTTAAACATGCCAGTTCATAAGCCGGGACACTGTGCTACCAGTTCACTTTACAGATGGTGCCCAGCGTTCACTAGCTCCTCCTGGAAGGCATTGCCCTGTTTGTGACATGCTCTACCTCAGTGAAGAACAAGGTGCACACTGAGCTCTGCCAAGCCTACATTTTTAGATCTTTGAAAAAGAGCTCGATACAGGTGCCCTCAGGACCCTTGATTTGTGTTTTACTGCCACCTTTGTTGTCCTGTGGTGCCTTCGGTTCCTCCCGCTCTTAAAACCCACATCTTTATAACCCATCTTGTCCTGCTTGAAGGGATGGAGCTGCTTAGAGCAGGAATGAGAGGACTGAACAGCAGGTCCTGGGGTTTGGTACACCTGTGCGGACTGCACGGTGGGACCTAAAGGCCTTGCTGTGGCCCAGCTTGGCCTGCAGAGGTGTGCAGCTTCAGCACAGAGAACCCGTTAGAAAAATTCCAATTAAATCGAGAGTTGCTCCAGCCCCTGCTTGCTGTGTTGGCACAAAGCGCTTGGGGATTTAACCCAATGGGGGTCAAGCTATAGGTCAGTGCTTCCACTGAGATTTTGAGGGATCTTAGCCCCCCCCAACCCAGTTTGACTGCATGTTAAAATTGGGCCTTTTTCACCCAACAAACATTTTCTTCATCTCTAACGGCAACATTTGAAGACCTCCCTCGGTTTCTTTTTATAGCAATTTGAATGCGAAAGTTCCAGATTAACAGTTCACTCCAGTACGGTCAGGCTTCACGTGATGAGAAGCGGTGCTGGAACTGGTCTCGCCCCTCTCTGGCCTTTTGTCTGCTCCATGTCTGCCACTCTCTTTTGGTGCTCTACTTATCCAGCTCTTTCTGTGTTTTTAACCCCAAATGCAAAGCAAAGTGTGTGCAAGGAATGTTTTACCCTTACTCCAACATGTGGGGAGAAAAGGTTGCTAGGATACCTTTTATTAAGTGTGGTAATTGGTTAAATAGCCTGTAGTAAAAGTGAAGTTAAAAATAGAGAAGGTGTGTGCCTTGTTAAAAGTCTGCTTGCAAAAGTGTGCCAGGTTCCAGAGTCAGTGTGTCGTCCCTGACCACCCTTTGAATAGGCTGCACTCTCGAAAGTGATTGTCATGAAATATTTTTGTCCCCCTCACCCACCCACCAGTTTTTTAAACATGCCAGTTCACAAGACAACACACTGTGCTTCCAGTTCACTTTACAGATGGTGCTATTTCTCCACAAATCAATGAAATGAAAAGAAGACGAGATGAAAGACACTAAAAGTTGTTACCTGAAAAAGTCAATCGCACGCTCAGTTGAGCTGGTGAATAAAAACGCCTGTCAGCGGAGATGGTTAGGCAAGCTGACGCGTCAGCTTGTGGATCCTCTCCGATGTATTTACCTCATCGCTGGGTATGATGCTCTGTAGATATTTGCTTCCTCTAAAGTTAAGCAAACCCTTCAGTGCCGTTGGTAACTCAGCCATCAATTCAAACGCTGAGTGAATAAGACCTAAAGTTGCTCAGTGTAGCAAACTAATGTCTTGATTAGTTGTCTCTGGTGGTGTTTGATACGGCGGTGATCAGACATGAGGAGAGACAGCCAGTCAGAGCTCCGGTACTGCTCCCCTGGGTCTAGTAGAACGGGGAGAAATAGCAGCAAGAGAATGTCGAAACTCCTGCTTTAACTGAGCTCACAGCCCACTGTAAATAAAATTTGTAAAGCAAACACGTCGGAGCTCTTGCCCCCCGTTAGCGCCGCTGATTGATGCATACCAAAGCTGCCAAGGCTTTGCTCATTGTTAACTCCTCCTGCATGTTTCTCACCTACAGCGGTGTCCGGCCAGGTGGAGAGAGATCGGACAGATTCCCCACTCCCCTCCAAGCGCCCTTTGTCAAGGTCGGGGGCAACAGAGAGCCCCCTTTCTTTGAAGCGTCCCAAGACAGCAGACAAGAGTGCTGGAGAACAGGTGAGATGCTCTTAAACTTAAACAAGTACTATTATTGGATTAAAATAATTCTTCAAATTTAGATATTATTATGTATTACAACCTGTTAAGTAGAGTCTGCAAAAACAGATGTTGGCTTTTTGTCTGCGCCTCTTTCATACGCATTACAAGTATTTAAAGTTTTGCTCAGAGTGATGTAATTGTTTAAATAAAGCTTAGTTAGCATCGCACACAGTTTTCTGCGATTATCATCTCCATTTTTTGCTGTGGTTGCATTACTAATTATGCTAAAGTTGGAAAATCAATACGATATTTGACAGTTGAGAAGGCTTTGAAGTTTCTGCAGCGCATGCTCACCGAGATGCCCTCCACTCCACTCGCGCGCCCTCTTCTCTGCCCCGCCCTGGCTCCCTGCCACGACCTCACCAGCGTGTCCCTTCCTCGCGCTTTGCAGGTGTACCAGTGCCCCTACTGCAAGTACAGCAGCGGCGATCTAAACCGCATGAGGATGCATGTGATGACGCAGCACTCGGTGCAGCCCATGTTCCGCTGCCCGCTCTGCCAGGACATGCTCAACAACAAGATGCACCTGCAGCTCCACCTCACGCACCTCCACAGCGTTGCGCCTGACTGCGTGGACAAGCTCATCGCCACGGTGAGCGCGGGCGTGCGCGGCTGCGTGTTTCCTCCCGTTTGTGTCTGCTTCTCGCCCCTTTTTAATTATTTATGGCAGGCGCTGTTTTATGGCCTGCGACAGCTGTAGAGGCTAACTGCAGCGCAGGAAGCCGTTTGCATGGACATTGCATGTGCTCCTTGAAGCATGTCCACAGAGGTCCATCTGAGACATGAGTGTTCTGTCTCCCCCCCCATTGTGTGTATGTGGACATTTGCCTGGTTCCTGTGACGTTGGATTTGACTGCATTCATGTTTGTGTGTGCCCTAAGGCTCAGCAGGAACGCTAACATTTCAGCTTTCCCAAGTTGAAGGAGCAGTGAAAGAGTGAAGGGAAATTTCACGGCCGTACAGACCTGCCTCGCGCCTCTGTCTCGCCTCTCTGCCTCATTCAGCAAATGAAGCAGCCATTCCTCTAAGAATTTTAATTGTGCTTTTACATTCTGTAGAGCTCCTTAGCCATGTGTTCAGCACATGAACAAATGTGCAGAGGTCTGTCTGCCTCTTACAGCTTCCTTGTTTGTATTAGTATTTTTGTCCACTACTACCCTCCCCCAAGACTTACTTTCACAGTGATAAAAGATGCAGCATTAGGTCTTGCCCTGTCATTCCTCACATTAGTTTTTGGAAAGATCATTTTGTAGTTATTTGGCAATGGCTGACTGATGTGCATTTGCTGCAATGTAATTCTTCTGTGGCCTTTCGAGTGTTTCCAGCAGGGTCACATGCCAGTCGACAAAGCACTACGCAACCAACAGGGTCACATGCCAGAAAGAACAAATTTATTTATTTTAATTATTATTTTTGCAAAGGATTTTTGCAGATTGTGATTGTCAGTGCCATGAAATCCTGTTCTGTGTCTATTTGCCATCCCTGTTGTGAGTGTTGAATAAGCAGGTTGGCAGTGAGGGTGCAGAGCTGTATTCCCAGCTAAGCTGTGTTCCCTGCCTTATCATGATCTGTGGCATTAGTGTCCTAACCTGTCTTTGTCTCTCTCCAACACAATACCATAGGCATTCATTATTGATATGAGTAATTGTTCACATTATCCAAAATTTATCTTTCAAAATTAGGACATATAATAATTATTATATTGTAAAATCAGGTTTATACCTATTGTAGGAACAAACGTCTGTGAACTGAATTTTACGATGCTCGCTGCCCCCACAAGCCACGGTGCTGTGTCATTTGCAGACGTGGTGTATTTCACAAACTCATGTGATTTGCTTAATTGGGATTAAGACACTAAATTCAGAATGTTAGCACCCACCTGAAAAAATGCTGCAGAAATTTTTAAAAATACGTCTTTTAGGCTTTGTAGATATGTATGTATGTGTGTGTCAAAATACATCAGGGTTAAATTGCTAGTTCCTCAAAAGATGAGCCACTTTATATTTGGCAATGATAAAAAAAATAATAATAATAATAATGCAGTTGAAGTTTAAAACTGATAATGAACACAGCCTAGCCAGAGAACCATCTAAAGCAGATGGTCAAGGCCATTTATGAAACTCTTTCGTATTCTTCTGTAATTCTTACATCAGCCATTTTTTCCCCTGGTTTTACTTCTCTCTTCAGCCTCTCAGGAAGAGTGGCCATTTTCCTAAGCATAAATCATAAAGCATGTTTTCTGGATGCAGTGTGAAGAAACGCATCCCAAATCCAGTCCTTGTGCGCAGTTCGTTTGACACAACCCCCCCCCCCCTTTCTCCTGAAGCCACAGGCCAAAGGCCTCCCTGACCAGTGGCTTAGACTGTCTTTCTGCTCCCTGAGGCTTTTAGCTGTCCACAAAGCAAATGGCAAACACATTAGTATGAAAAGCAGCAGTATTTTTCCTTTCTTTTATAGCGATAATAATGTAAGAAGGGTGGGGGTACATCTCGGAAAGGCAGGAGAGGGAAGCAGAGCTAATATAATGCGCATTAGAACCAGCACCTTCTTTATAACAAGTGGAAATGAATTGAAAGGTACTTTATCCTTTTGCCCATCTCCAGCCGACGAGCCTAATGAATTCTGAAATAGGTGACTTTTATTTCTTGCCGACTATGCATAAAGATGTGCGGGGGGGGGGGGGGGGGGGGGGG
>JABJVR010000007.1:7121754-7168146 GCA_025773905.1 Chitala chitala | reverse complement strand
TGGGAATGGACTCTGGACCTCCCAAATAACCTTAAGATTTGGATAAAAAAAAAAAAAAAAAAAAAAATACTGAACTGTTAACAGCGGGGTGTGACCCCCCCCCCCCCCGTGCTTCAAACGTGGATGGGTAAAAGCAGCATCCTGTCCGTGATGTTGTATCTTTCCCCGCTCTCCCCCTCCCCATTTTTCTGGTGCCGTCCTGTTCAAAGGCAGCATTGTGCTGTGCTCATGGAGTCGACCTGTCAGACATTGTCACGTGTGACATCATAATAAAAGGGGGGAGGGATTTTTCTAGGCTGTCGTTCCAAAAGAAACGGTCACAAAAAAGCAACACAACCAAAATTAACAACCAAACCTAAAAAAGTATCAACCAAACAAACCATTTTCTGTAATTTCAAAGGCAAACTGTTACGTGGATCCCAAGATCCACCTATGTCTCCTGGTGCCACAATTTTTTTTAATTTTTATTTTTATTTTTTACGGTTTTTTTTTTTTTTTTTCTGTTTCTTGAATTACTCCTCCATGGAGCCTTTCATGGATGGCTCTGTGGATCCATATAGCCCACCTGAGGGTAGAAAATACAGCCTTGCAATGTACAAAAAAGAGCAAGTTAAACCAAAAATGTTGTTCTTGATGTCTTTTCTATACTGTAGTCTTGTTAGCTTTTTTGTTACTGTAATTATATGATGAAGATTTCCAAACTGTACCAAATTACATGGAGACTAACGTACAAAAACCACATGGAACTTCAGACTTTTAAAGAAAAAAAAACTTTTGTCACAAAACCTTGTTGTCCTAGTTAAGTTGATTGTAGATGGTAATTGAATATAATCCTTTGAAAATATTTCATCAAGTATGTTTCTTGCTCATTGTGATACATTAAAAAAGTATGAGCAAAAGAAATCGGTGCCCGTTTTCTTTTTTAACAGCTTCTCGTGTTTAAACCCAGAATACACATTGCATTCCACACACAATAGGACAAAAACACTCAATGAGAAAGCTATGGAAGAAATGGCAGATCTACAAGTAAATTTATAGTGGGAATGACTAATTTGTAGGTGGGTAGGTTAGGTTGTTTGGAGGTTACATTAACGAGATTCACTTGTGCTTGCTGCATGAGGTCTGGGTTACTTTTTGGGTTTTGTACCGCATATTCCAGGCCCTGTGTAGTTTACTATACCTGTGTTTAATTATAGGGGCTGTTGTAGGCTTTCTAGAGACCTCATAACCTTTAGACACAGTAACTCACTGTCATGTACACCAACACGATGAAAAATGAAACGTTGCTAACATGGCCCAGGTAAGGCAAGCAGAAAAGGTTTTCCCTGACAGGTATTTCCTAGTACCTGTAACATACTGCTTCAGCTAATTTCTCCTGTACTGTTTTAACTTTTTTGTTAGAACTATTGGTAATTAGGAGTATTGTGTCCCGAAGGTCTTTTGTAAGATTTTCATGCCTTATCTTTATTTTAGACAGTATGCGTGGTCTTTTTGGTTTTCGGTGGTCTTCCGCTGTTTGGTGCTGTTCTGCCTCTTCTCAAATGTAGCATTTTTACAAAGCCATCACACCAATAACCAATGGTTATTCCACTTAGATAACCGGGCTAATTAAAACAAATTGAGTAATGAATGAGGAAAAACATATAATGAGAAGTGGCAGTTTGACTAATTCAAGCTGATTAAAGGAGCAAAGAAAATTATAACTAAGTGAAGTACATGACACTTTTTAAATTTATTCATATTGACTTGAACAAAATTATTTGCAGCTGTTCAGGTCGCTCTTTAAATTTCAGTTATCTGTGGGCCGGATGTTTGTTTATGCTGATCGGTGTATAGGTGTTGTGTCTCCTTTCGAGACCAGACTGAAGCAGAGCAGAAAGGCACCCATCACACTGAGGGTGACAAGGTGAGGCCTACATTTTCAAAAAAACCTGTCTTTTAATTTCACTAATTATGCACTCGGTCTTCTCCTGTTTTTGACTGCATTTGCAAATTTTAAGAAATATTTCATCTTAAATTAGAACAAGTTTGTGTAATATTTTACAAGAAATGTTTTGGTTCTTTGTTTCCTTTGGTATTTTGCCGATATTTCGATAATTGTTCATTTATCATTTCAGTTAGTTAATTCTTGGTTCTCATTTGCTTGCAAGTGAAATCTATGGAAGCGTGTTTTTATTTGCGACTTTTGGAGAGGTGTGCTGCGTCTGTTTGATTTTAATACAAGATGACTAACCCTTACTTCTGTGAAATCAGACACTCTTTTGAAGAACCCAACTGAAATAACAAAATGAGAGTGGGGGTGTTGAGCATGTGTGGGCCCCCTCCCAGTGGACCAAAGCCAGGAACAACCCAACACACTGGGACACATGTTTCTCTTTTGAAGTTAGCATTAATAAAGCGTTCTACTGTGAAGAACAGCTCCTGACCTTCTGTCAGCTAGCTTCTTATTTAATGGCCTTGATTTGTTTTTGATTACATTAGAGGAGGAAGAGCTTGGTGCCCTTTTGACTTGAAGCAGGCTCTGATGTTCTTCACTTTTTTACTTTTCCTGAGTTATGATCTGATTGTTTGTAATTGCATGTAATCTAACAGATTCTAAACACTATTCAGAGTCCGTATTTGTTTTGTAGAGGTGCTTTTTAAAAGCTATAAAATGAAATACTTTGAGTTGAGTACAGAGCAATCCCTCCCTTCTAACTAAATGCAGGACTGTTTGTGCTTTTATCCCCTTTTCTGACCTTTCTGGTTTGTCCTACAAAACAGATTCAGGTACAATAATTCTTCCATTCCATGGCAGACGTTACTGCATATAATGCTGTTTAACACTGCATGCACTGGATATGTTTTGTGTGATAGATTTGCCTTTAAGCAGATTCCTGGTAAATTCAGGGTGTGTAACCTGTTGCAGCTTGATACCTCTAGGGGTTGTGTGCTCCTCTGAACAAAACTCTTGTTGGAAAACTTCACAGTTGCATGGCTTTTGCTCTCATGTCCAGACACCACTGGGATATGTGCCTGTGTGGTGGCCCTGTTTGAAGGTTTGCGGGCAGAGTTGTGAGAGGTGGCAGCTGAACCCTTCCAGCCTCACGCTGCCACTTTGGGTAGGAAGGCGGGGGCTATCCTGATGCGAGTAGAGAGAGAGAGATTCGTTGCCCATGCTGAGCCAATTAACACGCGACCCGCCCGCCCCAAATGAATTAAGTTCAGCCTAATCGGATCAGTGTGAAAAGCCAGGCCTCTTCCTTCTTGCTCCGAACCAGATGGCACCTTCACTCAGCCCCTGCATTGTGCCAGCCTCAGTCACAGAGTGTGAAATTGGGTTAGCGCCTGGGTGTAACGCTGGCCTTCGGCAAAGGGAAGAGGCGCGGGGGGTGGTGGTTGGTCTGGAAGGACCACCTTTACATTGCAGGGGCTGTGTCTAATTATGGCTTCTCTAACCAGCCCTTCTCAATCAGATAGGACACGCTTGCTCATTGAGTGGTACTTCAGAGCTACAGCTTCAGGGTGTCTTCCATATCTCTGGCCTCACTGCCTTCCTGGTGGCCTCCCTTTCATGTCTGCACACTTAGCATCCTGCTAATGCCTCATTGCACATTAGGAGTTTTACTGTTTGCCATTTGTCCCACATAAGGCACATGGAGCAGTTCTGAACAAGGGTCCATTGGGCCACTCACTTCCAGAAGCACTCTGTGCCTGATTGGTCTCTCCAGTTCCACCACCACTGTCAAACTGAATAAGGGTCCAAATGTGAGGTCCCTTGAATTTCAGTGACATTATATTCCTTTCTACAAAAACCTTTTTTGTTGTTTATCTTAAACGTTGGCTTACGGCACAGAGTGGCCAACCCTTGGTATCCTCTCAGCCTGGTCACGTGCCAACAGTCCAGCATGACTTTTGCCACATACCTGGCAATCCTGTCCTCTGTATGGTGAGAAGTCACTTTGCTCATCATTCTTCTATTTAGCAAATCACATTCACGTCAGACTAATTCTCTATTTATCCACCAGATGAGGTAAATGTGACAGGTAACTCGCAGCACAGGAAAAACCCACTGCTTGAATTGTATGGCAAAGATGGCAGTGCTTCAAGGACAGGAAGGCCGTCTGATTGCTCGGACAATGCAATTTGGAACTGTCAACTGGCTTTGGTGAGTTTTTCTCTTTAGTTTGACATGCACTAGTTCGGCTGTTTAGGGCAATGCCTGAAGGGTAGAATAGTGATGTTCCTGCTCCTTTGTATATACATGCTCCCAGGGCATGCATGTACTGTCACACTTTCCTCCATCTGGGTCAATATCAAACTGCACCTGTACTGTGAGGACAGGTCAAACTAATTCAGTCCCATCTGTCAGGAAAAATGATTGGTGAGAGAGATTCAGTGAAAGTGAGTGAAATGAAAATTGAAATGGGAAAGATGAATTTAGGGCTGGAGTAGGCTTCGTTCGAAATGGGGCTCAGCTCTAAGGTCGTGTGTTGAGATATGGATTGTCACCAGTGGGAGGAGTTTATTGACCTTTTAATCAGCCTGCTACAATCCCATGCATTGCAAGGGCCAACTGTTCACATGCTGTTACACTGGCCTGGGACATCCAGAGTACTGAGGGGTCGCTATGACCAATGTCCCAGTGGACAGGGGATAGCTAGTGGACAGTCTGTTCTGAGATGCTGATAGGCATGTCAAAGCCACTGTGTCACCTTGGGTCACGCCAGTTGATCAAACCAGTTACTAGAAAGTAGTCTGTCATCCTATCGGCTTCCCTGAAGGCTGAAAGAAAAATCGGGGTTTGAATAAAATGTAAAACCAGCCATGGTAGTCAAAATTACCATGAAGCAAGCATGACACACAATTGACTATAGTCTTGTATTTAACAGATCATCTGTTGTGCTGATATAAACCAAGTAGGCTGCAGTCCACCTACCTGAGTCTCTGCTTCCATAGTGTATCACCTTTATCACCTGCCCAAGATCCAAAAGTGTAGTCCAGCAGTCTCACAAAGCGACCTCTCTCCTCACTATCCCTGGGGCAGGGATGCGGGTTTGGTGTGGCGTGGCGTGTGGGGTGAAGGGGTAGCAATGGGGAGTCTGACTTGGCAGACTGCAGTCCTCAGCGGCACATTCTCCGCTCTCTCAGACACAGGATCAGGTGTCACAGTTTTCCCAGCACCTTCTGGTTCTAGTTAATAGGAAATGAAGTCCATCAAAAGAACTCTGACCAAAACCAAGCAGAAATCAGGCCTGACAGGCAGGAATCTTAACCAGTGACAGCAGCCAATAATTGAGCGATCGGCTTTCTCTCCCCTGCATAATGAAGAGAACATGTCTGTCCTTTTTCCATCTTTCCACCCCTGGCCTTTCTCCTTCCCCCATGTTTTTTACAAATGAGTGAACATAGTTTTTAAAAAATGCAGTTTAAATACAGTTCCAGCTCATTGCTTAATTGACATTGCTGGACCCAAAGCAGCCTGGTGGGACTGAAGAGGTTGCATGGTGCTTCGCAATCTTCCTGCAAAGTGTGCAGGGAGATTGTGAAGCACCAGCTCGCGTCTTCCTACTTGCCACAGATTACTCAGATGAAAGTTTACAGTTAGGGTAATATTCAGTGAACAACTAGAATTAGTCTGTTGCTTCATACAAAGCTTCCATTTCCATTTTATTTTGGGGCAAAGTTGACTTTGAGTACGTCACCATCCCCACTGTATGTGCTTTGCTTGTGTGTGGAGTAACGAGGTGGGGGGGGGGGGTGAGATGTATGGAACGAGTGAGCTGAACAGCTGGAAATGCCTGAAGGTGGGGATGGGGCTTCTACTTTTTTTACTTTTTGAGGTTCAGTTCTACTTTTCACATGGCTCGGGGAAAGAGACCCACTCCTAAAGGACTTCTTAATACAATAATTGTTCCTTGGCTTGTGCTTATTAATATCATTCCCACTCCGGCTTTTCTCGGTTTCCCTACCTTTTTTTCCCCCCTCCTTTAACCAAAGTCAGTTGTCGTATGTTGCGGCTAGAACGCCTGTCAGACAGGGGTCTGACCCTGGGCAGGCTGCCCTAATGATGGCAAGATGAAAGGCCCGGTTCGATTCCCAGGCCGCCCCATCAGGGGGGGTACAGGTCTGTGGAACCGCTGGGTAATATGGACCAGGTGCGCTGCAGACTGAGGCTTGTTGGAAAGTTTCATCTTGGGCCTTGCTCACACCAGGAGGTGCAGCACAACGCCTGCCACTAGTGGTCAACCCATCCATGCCATGGCCATCCATCTGTCTGTCTGCCAACTGGTTCTCGTCATTGGTGATGTGTGCCAGTGGTGTCCTCCTGCATATCTTATATCCAGCAGAAGTTAAACTTCTCCATTCCCTTGTCAGTCTCTGTAGTTCCACCATGGTAAAAGAAGATAATTTGCTTTCTTTCTGTTGAGTATGATTTTGTATTGTTAGGGCAGGTTTGGTTCAAAGCAAAGCGAAACCTCTCGTAGAAGTTTCTGAAGACCATGCATCTCTAACTGGCGTGAAAGGCAGCTATCGACCTCACATAAAACTTTGTGGTACTAATTATGCTTTGATGCTTTTCTTTTTGTTTTACACAGTCGTAATCCTGAAGGCCACAGCTTTTAGATCTTTGGGTTTATACGTTCATGGTGCATGTGTGGTTTTTATATTGGGAGATGAAAATTGTTGCAATCTTTCATCTGGAACTTCTCTATTTGTTAAGCATTTAGCCCTTGAATCTGACACTAATCTGAAGTAGTGAAGTTTTAAAGCAAAGGTCAGCTGGTGCAGAAGCTGAAGGGTTTCTAATCAGAGCAGACACCCGCACAAGGCTCTTCTGTAATTACTATCTAATTAGCAGGCACCAGACAAAATCCAGGGTGATATTTAACATCAATAGTTTAACACACTGGAAGCTATTGTTTGAAGATCAGGGGAAGGAAATGCCGAAACAAAACAGTTTCAGGAGAGGTCAGAACATGTACTCACAGAGGTGTCCCAGAAGAAAAGATTACACCAAGGCCTTTAGTCTATTCACCACATACAAAAAAAACAGCTATAACAACTGCAACTACTCCTACAGTATCTGCTTAGTAAATGCAAAGTTACCCGCATTTCTTGAAATTTATGCAGTTTTTCCTATCGTGCAGCCTGACATTCAGGCTAAGTGCATCAATTTAGGCTACAAAGGCAGTCCCAGAATTTGAATTTCCAACATATCCCCAAGTCCAGCTGCGGTAGCACTGTCACCTGCCACATAATTTTCACCCCATTGTTGTCTAAAATATGCACAGTGCATTTCTCTGGTTTGCTTTCAGTGAACTTCAACTCATTCCAGCACATGGAATGAAAATTATCTTTAAAAAAAAAAAAAAAAAAAAAAAAAAAAAAACAGGCCTAATCAAAGTATCTATAGCGTCGTTAAATGAGGTGCTTACAGATACAAAGTAACTCATTTCAAAGGGCTTTGAAATATCATATCAAATCAGATTTCTATGTTATTTCACAGGTTGGCCCACTTGAAGTGGTTTGCGTCTTAGGTTTGGTTATCTTGCATAGCAAAATTTCATTCAGTTTTTGACATATGGGCCTTTACAGCAAATAGTTCAAATATCTCCTTTCTCTTAAAGAAAAATTACGGTGAACGGAACAGTCTCTTGAAAGGAAAAGGGGATAGACATGTCTGAAGCCATTGTTCTGTTTAAATTAAAGATTGCTGTCACCTTCCGAGCAGTAACAATCATGAACAAGCTTGGTGTACAATGTCTTTTCTGACATGAAATTGTTGACAGATTTTGAGAGTCATTCCTGCAAGCATGTACAGCACAGTCTTGAGTGGAGAGTACTGGATCCAGGAAATGGGATTTTTGAGCGGCACATCCCTCTTTCTTTTCCAATTAGGTCACTTTGGACGAGAGAGTGGGCTGTGGTATGGGTCTAAAGAATGGTTGATGTTGTATTTTTATATTTTATTTTTGTCTGTCCTGCCTTGCCACCTGGTGCAACTGAAAGAACCTGATCCAATAAGAATTGACTGGTGAGTGTGGATCAGAGGCATGACCCACTGACACTGACTGGTATCAGTCTGTGGGAACAAGCCTGCAGCATTCAGCAAAGCACTTGAACAAGCTGCATGTAAACTAACCCACAAACTCCGCAAGCTCCATCTCCAGGGAAGAAAGGCATAAGATTATAACTTTAAAACAAGATAAGATGCTCCAGAAGACATAATGACTGAAATGTAAATATGACCATTTTGTCAGCCCTACTTGTACAGTACAGTATATTGACTGATTAAAATAGTCTAAAAATCCAACTGTCATTGCAGCAAAATGACACAATAAAAAGCCAACATAAAAAATGTTATGATGGAATGTAGTTTGTAAGAATACTGCTACTTAAACAAAGTATATAAACAAAGCATTTTCATCATTCTTCATCACTCAAAGTTTAGTAATCTTCTCAAGATGCACTTCTGTTTCCCAAGAGCAGTTTGCAGTGACCACTGACCAATCATAAGAGACTTCCAGTTAGACACAGTTAAACATTCCTAAAAGCAGGCCTGTTAAGATTGGCTCTCTCTCTCACTCTCTCTATCTCACACACACACATCAACATTTTTAAGGACAAAATAATGTATTGTTATATCATAATGTGTTCATAGTCATTGTGGAAAAAAACTATAAAAAAAAAAAAAAACAAACATGAATTGTAAGAATATTACAACACTAACCTTCTGTGAACATTTTTGTAATATTTTTATTAGTGACTAATACTGGCAATATTTTATGCATGCTATATAAAAATCCATCCATTAATTTTTATAAAAGTATTTCTATTATGTAACCTTCTAATGAGAAATTTAACCTTCTAACAAGAAAATAATTGGGAGATTATTTTGCAGGGTTGAAATGTGCCCTCCATTGGTAAAAGATCATAACCCTATGGAATTTAAATCATCCATGAAACACGCAGAGATTCAATTTCTCTGCTTCCTGACTTGGCAGGTTCATCAGGTTTAAGGCCTTGAAAAGTTTTCATTGTGATTTCCAGAGCAGAGGCTGCTATCTGGTGTTTGTGGGTTTTTTGTTTTTTTCTCTTTTCAGTACTTTTTTTTTGCGCACACCCAGTGTGAAACCTCATTACATATTTGCCTCAGAACTTCTCACTCTGCTTAGGCCAGAACCCAGGGGCCTACTGTTCCCTGAACATGCACTGTATCACTAACCCTGGAATGTTAATGCTAGAAATCCTGTAGCACTACCAAACTAGCATCAACAATGCTTTACACACACACACACACACACACACACACACATATACATTTACTGTTTATCATCAGGCAAGGTCAATACTGCTTTACAAGGTAGTTAATGTGTGAAACTAATAAGGCCTCATTTTTAGTATCTCAAGGTACCACATTTTTAATACAAATTCTAGAAAGTCCCCCTTCCAACCCCCATTGCCCCCTCACACACACACACACACACAGTTCCTATCGCTCTGCTTCCCTTGATATATTAATTTTTGACCAAACGTCCCCGCTTGACTACTGTAAGGAGGTATGATGTATTGAGACCCTGCTGTTGCCATGGAGACCACAGTCCCCTGTTACTTGTCATTAGAGCACAAACAAGCACTGGCATCTAATGTCATTCCAGACAACATGAGAGAGAAATGAAGGGAGAGTGACTGAAATTCCCAGCATCTCCTTAAAAAAGAAGTGTGGTGTTTCTCAGATATACCGCATTTCTTTTAATGATATTTTTGTTCCGTTGTCCAGCCGGCCTTTTCCCGCATGTTTTATTTGGATGCTGTGTAGGTGCGGCGGCCACAACGCCCGTCTTGCTCCTTATCATTTGCTCAAGGTGGAAACACAAATGACAAAATGGAGCCAGGATGTTCTACACTAATTGCATTTTTAAGAGATTTGTTACTGTTTTACCTGGTGTTAATTAAAATTTCTGAGCGCAAATGAACAATTACACAGTATTAAATATGAAAGATCAAGTTATAAACTGCATCAGTTCAACTGTTCATTTGAAACACAAACCTGAAGTCCCATAAAATGTGTATGCATATGTCATTTTTTTCAGCTTCTATAAATGCTTACATGATTGTTGGTCTAAACAGCACTTAAAGAATATATTTTTTAATCAAACTAGCATCCACCTATGTCCACCTTGTCTCCTAGAACTGGGAGAAGGCTTAATTGTTGGAGTTTTAATTGGCATCCCGTTAATTTTTTATTCAAAATTTCTTGCCGGCCAGTGTTTAGAAGGAAGCTAGTGTGCGGACTGGTGTGACTGAATTGGTGAGTTGTCTGCCTCTAGTGTTCACTGGCAAAATATGTTTTGTTATGCTTATAATCAACTAGAGATAAAAAAGAGTGGTTACAAAACTGCTCTGCCGTTTCTCCGTTATGGCAGCCATATAAGCATATTCTATAAATTACCATGGATAGACCAACTGCACGTGTTTTGTTTATTATATATTGTTTATTAGAAATGTCAAGAACCAGGCCAGTTTTTGTATAGTGTAAAAAACTGTTGCTTTTTTGTGAGTGTTAAAGGTCATTGTTTATTTATTTTCTTATTTACTGGTCTTCCCTTCCAAGCATGTGAACATCCTACCAAAGCCCAGAAAAGCAGCCCTGTTTGCATGTTTGAACATGAGACTTTGCTGTGCAGGGGGTAAACAAAGGCCGTAAACAACGTGTTTGCAGCTACCTGTGTTAAATCGGCGCTTGAGACAGAAGCTTCCTTTACAGCCAGTGTAGGTGGTTTTGTAGACGCTGCTGCCTTCACATCCCACAAAGGCCCAGTCTGAAACTCATTACATGCGTCCTAAACGTCTGGCCTAGCAGACAGTTTAAGGGCAAAGTGCTTTGTGCCTCTGCTCTCATGTTCTTTTTCTTAGTCTTGGTCTCTTTATTCCTCTCTCTCTCGCTTCTTCTGTCATTCTTTCCTCCTCCATACTTTCGGTGTTACACGTCACATCGACATAGCTGTGCTAGGGTAAGTCAAATTACGCAGCAGTGAATAATATATGTAAGGGACAGTGTAAAGTTTCAGACAGGTGGCCTGCTGCTCATCCTACAGTTGGCTGACAAATGAGAGACTGGAGTGAGGATTTTGTGTGCGCACATATGTCACTGTCCAAGGACAGAACCTGTGTCCTTCCAACATGCCTGACTTACCAGGCAAAGCAGATTAATCCTCTGCACTAAAGACCCAAGTACCGAGCTCAAGGAGCGAACTGATCTCAGTCCTTGTCTCAAGGGTGTGACATCACCATCTCAATGGAGCCACGTACGTTCAGTGAGCTAGACATACAGCTTTGTGTCTGGATACGTCGCACTTAGGTTTTAATACCCCTGAGTACCACATGTGTATGTTTTTGTGAATGAACTATAGACTTGTAGAGGAATATGGAATTAAGCACAGCATTAATGAGGTGATAAAGGCCAAAGAACACACGCAACCCCAAGAAATCTTTAAAAACAGCTAGACTATTGTGAGTAAGATTTTGGCAGCTGTACCGTTTCCTTTTCTTCAGTTTTTTTTGTTTTTTTTTGATAACTGAGCACACAGCCAAGCAACGGTTTCCTCCTGAAAAAGAGCAAAATTCTTAACAAAGGCTATTATTTAACACATCTGCTAGGGAGTCGGACAGAACCATCGCATCTGGAAGTAATAAAGAAGCGACGAAGGAGAAAAAGAAGACAGGTTTAATGTACTGTGCTAGGAAGAGTTCCTATATGAAAAGGGCAGCAAAAAGAAACCTATTCCCACCTAAAGTCTTGTGTGAAATTATAAACAAAATTAAAAACAACGAAAAAGATTACTGCATCTGTCCGTATCTGAGCAGGAACGGCAGACTGTTGTGGTTATTATGCAGGACAGAGTACTGTACAGGGGGTTTATTTTTCTCCATGTACGGTAGTCTGGTGTCAGAGAGCCTTTAACATGCAGGAAGCAGAGCTACGAAAACAAACATCCATCACAGTGGCGTTAGGTGAAGGGTGCGATTCCATCTCCTAGCTGAGGATTAACACCTGGGACGCTGGAGGACAGATGCACAGGGAGCGCCCTGCCCATCGCCTCCTGACTGCCCTCCTGTAGTTTCTCAGGTTTCCTGTAAGTAGCTAAACTGAGATCCCATGTACTTGCAATGAAAAGTGACAGGAAATTGACTAAAGCATTGGAAATCAATGGGAAGTAAATGTGCTCCTTAAGTATAAGTGAGCGGCTGGGAGCTGCCTTCTGTCTCACGTTCGGCCCCTCTGCGTTTGTCTCTTGGTCTTCGTCAGTGCTTGTGCTCTGGCTAGACAGCAGGCAGCGTTCATATTTGTCAGGGGATGCATTGTGGGTACCCTCCTCCTCCTCCTCTGCTCTAACTGCTTGGCCTCTTCTACATACTACTTTTTTTAGCCTAGCTAGTATTGTGTGTTATCTTGCTTTTTTGTCAGATGTGAAAGTGAGACAAGCATTGTGTTGGTGACAAGGTTTACCACAAGGTTTACTGTAAATGGCCTGCTTCTTGTTTTTGTCCCTTGGTGTGTTCTGCTGTGACATGCATGTATAAAGTGGTTTTGTATGTTTTGATTCAGAAATGAGAGTTAGCTGGCTGGTAGAGGAGATGCACATCTTCAGAAGGGTGAAGATGGCCCTCTGTTGGGCTGTGTGACTCCGTAACAAAACCACCTGCTGAATTCACCACATTTCAGATTGGACAGGTAATGATTTCAAAGGTAGGGGGGGAAAAAAAGAAATGTTTTTTATAAGACTCCCCAAGGGGACTTCATTACACTTCATTTCACTGGGACACTGAAACGTACAGAGACCATGAATTTAAAATTTATTCCAGTACGCATTACATCAAAGATTTTCCAAAAGTGTGGTTTTCTCATCAAGGACACAGTGACCTTGGCTGCTGTTGCCTGGACAAGAAAGTGATCTGTGTTATTAATAACTCAGTGATGCTCCCCAGCTGTAACACAGTAAATGTTTTCAAAATCCCATTCATAATTTTGAGTTACAACTTTTCTAATTGTAAAATAATTACACATACACACACACACACACACACACAAATATATATATATATATATATATATATATATATAATTTTACATTCCAATCATAGCATCTAATTGACCAAAACTACATAAATTCAAATAGTATAAAAACAATTATCCTGATGTATACATAATGTGTGTCTCTAAATGAAGTTTGTATAATAGGAACAATTCCTGTCTAATCCTTTTCCCATGCTTTCAGAATGCAGTTCATGGTGCTTCGAATTGTTAAACAGTAACAATTCAGTCATGTTATTAGTGAAATAACATGACTGAAGACCACAGCCTGCCATATTTTTGTTACATAAGCCATCTCTGCTATTTTAAAGTAATTTTTAAAATGATGCCTAAATTAGGAAAACACCTTCAAAATGAATTCTCTGTATCGCTGTGAAAATGAGAGAAGCTGCTGTGCGTTTGAAGAGGACAGAGCTGGGTTTGTGCAAAGAGAACGAGTGACCAGTTTGGAGCGCGCTTTTGTGCTGAGCCACGTGGCTTTCGGTTGCCGTGTGCACATCCTCGACGTAGCCTCCATGTGTTCATCTTAATGTCAATGCGCCGAGCGGAGAGGTGCAAGACCAAGCAGAATATAGTCATGCAAACGCCTGCCTTCTCACAAACATGGAGCAACACACACACCACTCTAAGCAGCTTCAGCTGTCATCCAGCCACCCAGCCAGAGGGACTGTGGCCATGTAGGGGTTAAATTCACCACACCATAAAACTGGGGCTGTTCATGAAATGGAGGAATAAGAAGCAGAAATAATATTTCAAGTATGATTAGTTCATCCGCAGGGCACCTTGTGCGATTGGCGTGGGGGTGGGGGGGCATTGTGCTCGGCATGCAGTAAATTACATCTAGGCTTTGAATGATTTCTGCAGATCCCATTACGACAGTGAGAGAGAACAGGGAGGGGTGGGGGGGGAGATAAAGAGAAGTGGAGGGAGGGGGATGAAACAGGAGAATGAATCAAATGAATTTCTGTTTCCAAATGTCCAAATGGAATAAAGATGGTGGGAGGTGTGCAGACAGTCAAACCCGGATTTCTAATGTTTCCAGCACAGTCATCTCTTTGTACAAACAGCGTTACTTTAATGTTTTGCTGTTGTTCTTCCTGCTCCTGTTTTTCTGTCCCTCCTTTTCAGTCTCGACGAGTGAGAAACAAAACAGTGCGCCCTCCTCGCCGTTAAACTCCTTTTGGTTCGCATGCTCAGATGGTTTCAGCAGTTCTGACTTCCTTCACCTTGACTCGCCATTTCACGATTGACACTGGTACCGCAGGCACAACCTGAAGCTGTGGGTGCCATTTTGGAAAAAGACCTGCACATCTGAATGTAGCAAGTACTGCGCCGCAGCAGTTAAACAACCAGATGACTTGCCAACAGTCGTGCAAAAGACTTCAAAACTAGCCGACTAAAAAATGTTAACTAAGTTGCTTTGGCTAAAAATGTCAACTAAGCAAATAAATAACCCAGTGATGCTTTTTTTTTGTCCACTTGTCTACCAGCTGCAGTCACCCAGTTATTGCACCCTATCCATCTATGTCACCAGTCTGTGGTCAGTTGATAAAGCACCACCCATAGGGCTGATGACCATTTTGCTGCTCATGCGTACTCATGTGAATACTGTTGTCTGTTATCACGTGTGGAAAATGTGTTAGAATATGTGTGTGTGTGTGCATGCCTCATGGCTAAGCAGACATGGCAGACGTCTTTCCTGCAGCTGCATGTCCACAGCATCTGGCGAATGCATGCGTAGTCGCGTACTCCTTCAGTGAGCCTGCGTGATTCTGATGGTGTCACTCATAAAAAGCCATTTGGGACTGCAGTTATTTAATATACCTGCCTCCCCCCACCACACGCATTTCCCAGTTGCTGCTGAACCTCTAGGACCATCTTGACGTCAGTGAGATTAATAAATGTGAGACGCAGTCATGGAGTATGATATATTCCCATCCAGCAGGTGTTTCAGTGGACCTGGATATATTAAAACATTGGATAATAATCCCATTATTCAAAACCTTGAATTCAAAATGCATAACACTTGTAACAATGATGTGTTTGGGAAATCCACATAACATAACTTTGTCCTAAACTAATCCCACACTTGAGACTAGCTTTCCTAAGCCTAACAAGCTGAATTTAGAACATGTTCCAGAACATAGAATTTATTGACTCAAATGTTATCAATGTCACTTCTGACTAGAACTCAGTGTTTTGCAGTAATAAATTATGGAAACAGGTGAGGTGTGGTAGAGAAACACACACTGTCAGTCACCTGTTCTACTGCATTTCATACAGACTTGTATGTCAACCCTGTAACTAAAAACTGTGCTCACCAACTCCACTTGCACTAATATTTACATAATCTAACATGGGCAGGAGTTGGTCACAATTCCAAAACTGGTTTGGTAACAACCTTAAAAACACAAACATGACATACACACTATGATGTATTTTTTCAATGCTGGGTAAATACCTCAAAAGTCTCAAGGCTGTCTGATAAGACTTTATTAACTGTGTAGGCAAATGGCAGTCTTGGTATAAACTTTAGTGCCAGTACTAGGTTTGAAATAGGATTCTAGTATTAAAATGTAAGATTAAAACATTTCATTGTGCTTCACAGACACAGTGAAGAACATAGTATGACACTGGTCATAGACAAAGAGGAAACTCAAAGACCTAAGGCAACACACTGACAGTCAGTCATATTGGTGCTCTGGCAAAACAAAAAATCTTGCGTTAACAGCAAAGACGGCATGGAAAAGAACTACAGCAGCTTTCATAAGAAGCCAGACCAAGGCTACAAGGTCATAGCAGCAAACTGTTGAAAAAAATGACTTAACTGTGTCCATTGTAATTTGAAAATTTATTTTTTTTTCCCCCTTGCTAAAAAGAACACAAAACCCCTAGTTTCATAATATGTTAACATTATTTAAAAAGTGCCAGACTAAGGAAAACTGGAAGGACGCTCACAATACACACCACTGGTTCTTTTTCTTACTTGTCAGTTGTGTGTCAATTTCTGCACTTTTCGCAAGACTATTCATTTATTAATGAAAAGCTACCACAGTTTTAACTTAAAAAAGCATTTTTTATTATATATTTGTTTCATCCATCCATTATCTTAACCATTTATTCCTGGTGAGGGTCACAGGGAAGCCTGGAGCCCATCCCAGAACACATAGGGCACACCAACCTACCACAGGGCACACACACACACAACAGGCAATTTGGACATACCAATCAACCTAACCCACATATCATTGGACTGTGGGAGGAAACCGGAGCACCCGGAGAAAACCCACCAGGCACAGGGAGAACATGCAAACTCCACACGCACAGACCCAGGGCAGGAATTGAATCCCAGGCTTGGAGGTGTAAGGCAACAGTGCTAACCACCACACCACTGTGCTGCCTATATTTGTTTTAGATAACATAATATGTAAAATTCTTTAAAGAAAAAAACTGCCCACTTTCAAATAGCTTCATTCATTACATTTTATACTAAGATTTTATTTACTGGACTTTTCATAGTATTCAAAACATTTGAGCAATTGCCTTGAATTTAGCTACTACTATTCAAAGGTTTATATTTTATGCCTGTCTTTGTTCACAAGAATTTATTTTATATGGCCCTGAGATCTAAACATTTCAAAGGCAAAATATGGTGTTAAATTCCTTAAGTGTGACTGATTTATTGTCTTCAGTTACCTATTTATATATTTTTGTTATGGTGGTATACTGCTAACATTATAAACTGTGCTACCCTTGTCAGACAATTAATCAGTTCTTCTCTCCTGACTTTCTCATCTTACTACAGATTTTAAAATTTTATAGACTAAGACACACAAAAGCAGAAATTAATCTGACACTGTTCTCGTACAACCTTGACATTTCAGGTGAGCAGTTTGTTCCCCCCCCCCCCCTTCGTCTTGTTCTAATGCAGCAATTGTCATCTTTTAATTAGATAAAGAACAGTTTATAGAGGTTTCTCCTGGGAACAAAGGCTGGTAAACTGTGTTTTCACACTGTTGTCTGTCGTCAGCAAGACTGAAAGACATTCATCTGACAGGAAGCCGGCGTTTCTTAACAACGCTCATTTTCTGCTCCTGGTTGACGACTGCCTCTCCTTCCAGGCACATTAAACTTCATAATTAACTTTAACAAGACCAACTCTTTCTCTGCAATTTTATTGTCATTGTCATTCCCCTCGCATTTTTTCCTGTGCCTGCTTTAACGTCTTAATGAGTCGGGAGCTTTTTTTATTTGTCATTTTTTGTGGCGCTAAGTGTTTTAGATGTCTTTGGTGACGATTATGAAGCACCGTTCGACTGAAGGCTGTTACCCCCATTTTTGTGATGCAATAAGGAAGAAAAGCTGCCTGCTTCCCCAAATGTGAACAGCGACAGCCTGCTGGGTATACCTGCGGAACGTGCGCTTACTCCCTGATACAAACACGCCGAGCCGCTGTTTAGAAAACAGCATAGCAGAGGGCACATTGAAAGGGAAAAAAAAAAAACCTAAGAGCTGGAAATAGGCTACAGCAGGGGAAGGTAAAGGGAAAAAAATCAGAGATAAAGTCTTTGTCTGTCAGTGTAATTTTGGATTAGCTGGGAGCTACAGCGATGTTGATGTCTCTTTATTTTCTAAACAACATAAATTTAATTAAAAGGTAGGGGAAATAATGGCCCAGGCTGATGGTATAATGAGTTGCCATGGGAAATCTTTGTAATAGTCTTAGTTTGTAACAGAAAAGTTGCCAACAGAGGCACGGGGCCTGCATGCTCCTGTTGTCTAGATAAATCCCATTGACTCACAGGAGCCCATTAGTTTCCGCATAATCTGGTGATTAAACCAAAAAAATTTGCTTCAGCCTTTAGCCTTAATAAAAAAAAAAAAAAAAAAAGAGAACGAGGAGAATAAAATATTAGCATTCACAATTTACCGATTTCCCATCTGTGTGGACCTTGCCCTCGCCTAACATGTCTGTTTTTAAAATGAGGGTTGTTTTGCCCTTTATTTTGTGGCCAAACACATTAACAGACATTTATGCTGTCTGTGAGTGGGAGTAGAATGAAGGCAAAGAGAATAAGTCTGAGAAACTACTCAAATACAGCCAGACTCCCTGTAGATGCCTTTTTGAGGGCTTGCATTGATGAGGCAAATACATATTATTCAGATTCTTCCCTACAACAGAATTTATATCACATAATTACACAGATGAGAAAAAAAGTTTGAATAACTACACTACGTAGTGAACAATAATGCAAAAGCCAGCTGCTACAGTTTATAAAACTGTTCCCTTGTTAGTTACGACCAAAGATTTAACTTTGTGTAACGTGTTGCCGTTTTTTTATGCTGAAAATCATCACATAAAACTGCCTTCCAAGATGAACATTCTGCAGGTAATTATTCTGAAGGACACACTATAATATTTAAAATTAAACTCAACTCAACGTTGAGCATTCACATACAACGCACACGATGTTTAAATTAACAGGGCGTGCCGTATAGTGGATGACAGACGCAGGCGGGGAAATGACAGAAGCAGCCTTTCCTATAGCTGCTTATGGAACATCATGGAAGGTGAGCCGCAGACCTCATTTTATTGGTTCGAGACGTGAAATTGTACAGCCTGGCGTTGGCGACAATGAGATCCTGCAGCCGCGCAATTACTGTGTTTTGGAGAAAAAGAGCGTTTTCCTTGGGCAAGCAGATTTTAATAATTTGTCGAGTCCCTGTTGTGGTGCTGGATTTTATAAATGTTTATGAGCCTGCTAGGTTCTGCAGTTCACACATATTATATGAAATAATATTGTTAGCAATCAGTTTCTGTATCTCTTATTCATCATATACCTTAATTGCCATTTTAGACTGGGGAGTTTTAAAGGAGGAAACAAATACATTCGTAATAAACAGGAATGAAGGGGAGGCAATTTTCAAGTCAATAATCTAGTAATATAGCAATCGTGCAACTTTCTACGTTGCTTGCCTTATGGTTCTCTACATGAGCTCATTCCAAGGCATGTGAGCAGAGAAGACAGCATAAAACACCATCAATATATTCATACTGCCCGTTATTTTCTATTCCTCATAAAACAAAGGACCATTACATATTCGATTTCAGGGCAGAGTAATATTTGCAGGGCGAAAAAACCCTCTACTGGTGCAACCACTGTGCATGCATGCAAAATATCTTAATGCAAACACCAAATCCTGTGTACATTTTCAATATAGGGTAATAAAATGGCGGTTAATGCTGATGCTTCATCCTATTTGAGCACACCTCCGTCAACCTCATAGCACACAGGAGAACTCTAGAAATAAGATGTAGATCACAGATTAGACTTTAAATGCTGTTAAAATGTAAAACTATTATGCCAGCATTGTCATTTCAGTAAACAATTATTAAATGTAGAATAAAGTGTGGATCAATCCTTTTCCAACCATTTTTCCATTGTACCTTTGATCACTTTTTGTCAAAACTTTGTTGAAAACATATTTTTACTTATCACATCTACCCCAGGTGGCACAGTGGTGTGGTGGTTTGCACAGTCGTCTTGCATCTCCAGGCACGGGGCTCAATTCCCACCGTGTGTGTGTGTGTGTGTGTGTGGCGTTTACATGTTCTCCCTGTGCTTGGAGGGTTTTTTCTGGGTTCTCTGGTTTCCTCCCATGGTACAAAGACATGCAAGTTAGGTTGATTGGTGTGTCCAAATTACCCAGTGTGTGTGTGTGCGCCCTGTGGTGGGTTGGTGCCCTGCCCTGGGTGTCCCCTACCCTATGTCCTATATGTTCTGAGATGGGCTTCAGGCTTCCCTGTGACACTTAACAGGATGAAGCAGTATAGAAAATGACTATTTACCCAAATGACAAAATTTACTAAAAAAGCACTCATAATATTGAAATTCACATATAGTACTTAAAACATTTATAAAGCCAACAACTAAAAACAGGGAAAAAAAACATTTCAGACTTCAGTCTATTTCATTCTAAACACTGGAAAAATGTTCATATCAGGTTGCAAACTGTCCATGACTTCCAATGACTAAATTTGAATACACTGGGTTTTGTTAGGCAGCCACTAATTCTGCAATACCTAAATATTAAATATAGAATATAAAGCGAATATACTTGTGTGGTGGTTTTCTTGCTTGGTTGCTTTCATGTTGTCCATAGTTACGGGTTTAACTATTTTGTCAAAATCTCTGGCATAACATATCATTATTTTGTCTTGGTTTGTTGTTTTTTTTGCCCAAATTCCATCCATCTGCTGAGACTGCCCTTTTTTTTTACATCTATCATTATTTCCTTGGTTTTGGATGAGTACTGACTGCCTCAGAATCAAAAAGCTGGTAATCATTTGGATGTTGATAACCTGGATTTTTTTCTGTGATATATATAACCCTGTAGCAAAACAGAAAAAAAATGGCTAAATTAAGGGGTTAACAAAGGAGATAGTTTTTCCATATTGCGTTAGCCAGTTTGATGATATCCCTCTCTCAGTTTGAGTTGACCAACAGCCAAAGTACATTCTTGTGTTTTTCTTTAATGGGCAAAACATGACTCTGGCATGCTAAGTGATAAAATTTCAACATTTCAACATTTTTATGGCAGTCGTTTGTTGAGCAACGGCTGCCATAAATTCAGCTAACAGTATAAGAAGTTAGTACTGGCCTACTTTGAAGTGCAGACAAAAAACACTCGTTTGTTGATTTATTACTCGGAGTTCATGTAGTTTGTGTAATGCTAATCTCTGAATAGATAACTAATTATATAATATAAAGTATTTTCATTTTGACATGAACATTTTTTTATACAAATGAGTTTAACTGGGCTTGATAACGAGTATAGTTAATAAAGTTTATATAGGCCAACGTAATGTAAAATTACGTTATTTAGATATTTACACAGCATTGTGAATTCTGGCAATTTGTGACTGTCAAATTACAAATTAAATCGTTTAGAAGTTATTTTTTCATTATTTGGGATAAATTGTCTTATAAAATCAGAGCTTATTCTTTTTTGTGTGATAAATGCAGGTATTTTAAGGACCAATGAAAAAGAAAATATCGTGCAAGTATAAATCACTAAATATTGCTGTGTAACTAGCTAATAAATGCATAAATGCTGTGGGGTGAGCACATCAAGCCACATGAACACCACTGTGTACGGCTGTATGGTGAACATGCCATCATAACCTCAGAAATCAGACACTGAAACTCTCAGTGGACTGGCAAGAGACCACAGTAATTTAAACTTCAAATACAATTTAGGTGTGTATTCTCAGAAGACCGGAGCTTTGATCTTTCATATGGAACGCGCATCAAGTCATTCATTATTCACACCCGGAAGTCGTTCTCAAACAGAAAGTGATGTTAAGGGGGTTTCATTATAAAAAAGCCAGTGTTTGCACTAGCAAATGAAGGTTGTATACATTCCTGCTTCCACCTTTCAAAGGGAAATCGGAAGCAAATGAAAGCATGAAAGTATAAAGAAGCACCAGCATGGTGCGTAAGAAGATCAAGTTAATCATCCCACTTCTTGGAAAAAGAATCAACTTCTTTTTCTGTTCTAGTGTTCTGAAATTTAATTTTCCTATGTATCGTAAACAGCTGTATTAATAGACTCTCTTGGTATATTAATATTTTCTTTTCACGGTCATGTACTTTTTTGCAGTTTGATAGTATGATGTTAATTTATGTTCAGATTGCTTATTTGTTGTAATATAGACATCCACTTGTTTAAACCCATCAGTTAAGAGGTCAAGAGGCCATTCTGCTAAGATAGAAAATGTCTGTTCTCAGGTGATTAAAGTTAATTTTAATAAGATAGTCATTCTGTACATGTAGATAGAACATTTTTGTTCTAACTTGAACTATCATTGATAAATTACTAAAATGCTAAGTAGATTGCTTACACTTAGCCCTACATACAAACTGATGGTTCACTTTAGGTCAAGACCTCATTTCAGGTGCTGATCAGTGTATAGCTAAGCACTGATGTTGACAGAAACAACTATTCCAATTCTATGAAGCGAGAGAAAAGGGAGCTTTGTGGTTTTGTAAATTATTGCATTTTGTTTGTATTTACATTTTTCAAAACGTCCCTACCTTTTTGGAGTTGGGGTTGTATTTGTATTGAGAGCCATAGTGAATAGTGTCAATTTTTGGGGAGTATTGGATTATAAGCATGTTATAGCTTTAAGCTCTAAAAACCAGAAGTGTTTTACTGTAGCAACTAATGTTGAGTTTTTGGGAATTTGCCACTTTTGTGCACAAACAGGCCTACTCCTTGTACATTATGAGAAAGCTAGGTAAGTGTACACAAACTGAGGCCAGAAGTAACCTACACGAGTCCACAAACATCAAAGGATCTTCAGGGACACTATTCTGCATCTGCACAGAGCTTACAGGTGTGTGTATGCATGTATGCATGCGTGTGTATACATGTGGGCCCAGTAATAAGCCTTTGTTCACCTGTGTTGATTTCATTTCACTTCACAAATTGAGGGCCTTTTGTACAAACATGAAGAGGTTATCTGGTAACAAGTTACTTGGCAAAGTTCCTGAAAAACAGGCAGTGGTGTTGATGGAATGACTGTAGCATGGAAATATCAGCGATACAGAACACTCTTTTCTCAAAGGTAGCTGAGCTGAGTGGTCTTGTCATTGAAGCAAGAGAGACATTTTCTCTCTCAGCTCTCTTTTTCAGGTCCACAAGTTCTACTGAGGACCGTTATAGTTCTATTAACCCAGTGAATGACGGCTAAAAGGCATTGTACCATAATGAAAGCATGACAGTTTGATCAATGTTGTTAAAAGAATTAGTGACTTTACATGAAAAAGCTTTTTACTTTATTTTTTACCTATTCCATTAAGAGGCCTTTACCAAATATCTGTATATAGTGAAAAAAGGTCAGATTGGTCATACACACCTTAAAAGTAGAATAATATATGTGTTTTGACATAAAAAGTAATGTCCTTTAACTGTGTGCTCATGGCGCATGTAAATCAATTATTAATTCATTCACATTTCCCAATAACATTTAGAGTTCTGCTTTTTCAGTCACTGCTTACAAAAAAGGGATAATCATGTCAAGATATTCCTAAGCTCGGAGATAACTGTGACATGCTTTGAAACAGCTGTTGAAAGGCAGCTTCAACTAAAACAAGATAAGAAAGAATGGTTACCATGGCAGATGACGGTGGAGTTAGGTGCTCTTTCTGAAGTCTAATAGGTGAGAACGTGGAGCTGCTCCCAGGGCTTTCCTACCCCAATGGAACTGGTGCTTAACTATGGAGTTCAGGCAATTTCTAAAGAAGAACTGTGTACTTTATGAATTCTGAGATGTCTTTGCAGGATCAGTTCTGTCACTTTGAGTGACAGTACTCACAAGGCCATGCAGCACCAAGGTTTTGAAACACAACTGAAACTGCAAACCAAAGATTTGTCCTTTAAAGCCAAGAATATTTAAACTACCTTTAAGCATTTTTTGTTTCATCTTGTTAAGTGCACAGATGACAATCGTGTTAAATTATGCAAACTTCTGTAAAAAATGCATCAGAAAAAAGCCTGCCAAGCAGTTGTGGTGCCTGTAAAAAGATTGACATATGTCAAAGTGTTGTGGGTGCCTGACGTTAACGTGGATGGCGTGAGGTTTAGCACTTGGGGTCTTTGTGAGAGAGCATGGGAAATAGCAAGGCGCTCTCCTGTCCACAGCCACGTGGGAGCTCTCAGGAGCTGCCATCTCACACCTTCCCATCATCAGAACTGAATATACCCTCATGCAGTAAGAGCTGTAGGACAGGGCTTAGTCGAGTGATTGTCATGATCTCCAGTCTCTCACTGGTGGGTTTACTTGGTTAAACCCACCAGTTTTACAGTTAAGATATGCATGAAATGCCAAACAAGGAAAGGTTTTGGCTTCAAAAGCACCAAAGGCAGAAGCCCTGTGTTTCAGGTCAATGGCCTTGTGAATGGAAATCCTTCCACCACACTGAGTGTGCTTTACAGATTTTGTGTCTGCTCATAGGTTCATAACAGATACATGATGTGCAAGAGTACAGTATCTTCATGTGGCTCTGAAGAAGCACGTAGCTTGCCTTTTGGTATGTCTTCCTAAGATATGAGCTGTAAGGACAGATAGGCTTCAGTGTTTGACCTTCGTATTCTTTCCCTTGCAGCTCATTAGGAGTTGAGAGAATAATTAATGTTCATGCCACTCACTTATATTTTTTTATATCTTACATCCACTAATTGAGTTTTTTCCTCCACTACTTACAGCATGAATCTGTATAAGTAGGTATGTTATATGATCCACAGGGTGGTGAATGACATCATTCATTTGTTAATTTGGTGCTCTGGAAGGACAGCAGTAATACAGGGCATAATTAAAATGAGAGTTCTGAAAATAGTGCATTACTAAGTATTAAAAGACTGAGCTCTATCTCGGTGGGCATCAGGCCTGACTTATGGCACTGCCAGCAAAGAGTGGGATCTGCAAGGGGCAGGAGGGCCGGGCGGGGCGGCGCTCTAACGGGACACATGAAAAAATGTCTGCCTTCAGCGCTGCATGCAAACGGTGACACTTGATCTGATGCTAATGTGCTGGTGCGTGTGAGCAAGCGGGGGAGATGGGCAGATAATCCTGTCCGGCTGACGAGATTGAAGGCTGGGATTGATTGATCGCCTAATCACTGGAGGAAATGGGCCTGAAAATGAATGGAACGCTGCCCTCGGCCCACGCGGGAAGCCGACGACGGGCGGGTTCGAGGGGGACGTGACCGCAGATAGACTCGGCCTTAATGTGCACGGGACCTGATTTAATTTGCCCGTGACATACAGTTATACGATGCCCGCTAAATGATGAAATAAAAAACAGAAGACGGGAGAAGGGGGGGGAGAGGTGTAAATCAAACTTTATTGGGGGAATATTACTTTTTCATACAGTTTTAAATGGAAGCTTTGAACTGGTGAAAGAATAAAAATCCAGCATGAATCTGAAATGGCGACGGCTTGCTTGGAGAGATAGCGGCTATGCAAGGTTATCGCGGTACGGCGGATGTAGCGCTTAAGTGTTTTATTTAGTTCTTTAAGGTTTTCATTATCTTTCTCTGGCTTTCAGATTTGTTTTGTGAAATTACTGACAGCTGGTATGGGGGATTATGCTTCCTAAAACCCTAGACCCTGAATACATTGTGGCCCTCCCTACTTTCGTTCAAAGAGCACAGGGCAGCGAGGCTTTTAGCTGTCTTTGATCCCCGCTGTATTTGTCTTGGCATGGCAAACCAGAAGCTGTCCGTTCCTCTCACAGCACGGACAGCAATAAGTCTGTGTATTGTGGAAAATTACCGCATTTCTCCATTTTGCCTTTATTTCTGCCGTCTGTTCCCGGTGTTCAGCCTGCCTATCGAGATGGAGCTTGATTGAGCCGCGGGGATTTTGCTGTACATCAAGGCTGAAAAACATCAAGGCTTCAAGCCCACTGGTTCGTGCTGTCTGAGAGCGAGGTAGAGGTGTCACACTTAGTACCGCTTTGTGCCTGTTCTTTCTAAAGGAACCTTTGAAACAGCATACCTTTCTTTTTGATTGAGCATTTTATCTTTATTTATACCACAGGGCTGGCAGAGCGGCAATAATTTCTGTGTGTCCATCCAGGGTAAATTATAATCTGTAGCAAAACAGTCCGCCTTTCGTCAGCGGTAACAGGACATGGCATGGCTGAATTAATGGCTGTGCATCCATAGTAACGGAAGGTGCCAAGGCAGATGAGCGGCGGCTGGAGGCTAATAGAGTCGTGCTTGCTATTACTACTGCCGTGATGGAAATGGGGGTGAATGATTTGCCATGCCAGCACTCAGCAGTGTCTGGACATTGTTTGACAGCTGGAGGTTGGGATTCTCCCAGCATGCCCTTCAGCAGCAGCGGGGTAAGTGAGAACAGGGGAAAAGGGGAGGGGGCTGCTTGGATCAGTCATCAAAAAAAGGAGAAAAATGAGGTGAAAGAAGCCCTGATGAACGTCCTTCATCTGCTCCCCCCCTCCTCTTTATCCTTTTGTCTTATGTATGCAAAAACACACAAGGCCCATCTTGTTTTGAGGATGCATCATTCTGTTCTCACAGCTGGTATTCCACTGCTGCCTTTCTTCTCAATGTGAGGGAGCTTCAAAGGGTCCATGACTTGCTTGGTTCATGTCAATGACAATTTTGCGCCATGGCGGAGCCACGAATCAGTCACCAGTTAATTTTGCTCATCAAAGACCAACACGTGGTTTGACATTAGCATCTCATGACAGACAGCCATAAGGACGTTGCCTTTCATTTCTGAAGAAAGTGGCTCAGCGTCAGATCGGCTATGATTTAAAGGTCAAATGCGAGCCCATAGCCTGTGCATTTATTCCTTCAGCCTCCTAGCGTGAAATGGTGGTAATGCAAGACAAACAAGGTCCTGTTTCACATGGTGGAGCACTCGGAGGAGGAGGCATGGATGAGGCAGAGTAGCCCGCGGTGGCAGCTGCAGGTACCTGATCAATGAATTGATCAGCCAGTCAATATGTGGGTCTGTATCCCCTCTGTTTACACTCACACCATTGCTCTCGTGTTAAATCGAGCGTGCTCTAAGTGGGCACTCAAGGGATACTCTGAAAGCGGCCCTCGTGCCGCCCGGGTATTGACATGTCGATTAGTGTGGAAAACGTTGACAGTGCGGCTGTTACTCGTCTTAAGCAATAATGATGGCGGGGAATTTTTGGTTCCTGCACACGGACCTTTTTAGAGCGGATTTGCCACGTGAAAGGAGAGGTGGGAAAAAAAGCAAGCACTCAGTTATTTTTACTACATGGGCTACAGTAGTCATAATATGAGTGGTTTCCTGCTATGCAGGTGACTATCATAGCTCAACATAACAATCATTTAATGACTGAAGTCCCCCCCACTGCTAATGTATGCTACTTATTTTTTTTCTTGTATGCATAGGGGTAGAAATATTTAGTGACCTGTTTAAGGTGACCAAAAAATCTATATAAAACATGTTTACAATGTATGTATATATGTACAGAATTGGTCAAATGTTTTTATATAGGCTATTTTGTTGCAATCTGAATTTCCAGGATTCCATATGCCTTCCTATGCCATATTTGTATACACTTGTGTACATTCACATTACTGATAAAATACTGCCTTGCAACTGCAGGGTTGCATGGTTGATTTCAGTGCTTGCCACTGTGTGGAGTTTGTTCTCACTGTCCATGAGTACCTTTATACTGAGGGCTCTGTTTTGCTGCCATAGTCCTGATGCAAGTGAAAGTGCATGTGTGATGGGATGGGCTTTAGGCCTCTTGCGATCCAGACAAGTATAAAAGGATTGAAAATAAATGAACATGTATGGATTTATGTAGAATAAATTTAGCTCCAGCTTAGGTCACAAAACACATTTAGTGGCAGTTGAGTCCAGTTGTCAATATCTCTTTAATATCTACCTATATAATCATTAGAGAACATAAATTTTGTATGATCACTTTGAGCAACAGCATTCAAAAAGGTGAAGACTGTTGCAATTTATATTCACCGTTCTATTGATGTCTCAACAGAAAATCACAATTTCAGAAAATGAACAGTGTGGCCTAGGCTTTTTCTTGTCCTCCTTTTCTCTGTCTTGCTTTCTGGACCTTCGTGTGATTAAATCTTCACATGAATCAATAAGATTGACCTTACACAGACAGCCCTAATTACAAAACCGAATCTGTCCGCACTTAATGCAGTAGTGATCTTTAGAAACACAGACAGACTTTTACATACTTGGCCCCTGAACGTAGTGGAAAACCAATTCCATTATGCAATAATTTGCTAATGTAGAACACATTCTTTTTGCCAATGGGTTTAAAATTACAGTGTTTTTAATACCGCCGCTTAATTGGTGCCAGGTTTCCCTCGGCACTGAAGCATGCATTTTCACACAGTCAGTCCAACAAGGTCCTTCTGTGTCAGTGGGAATGTTTTTAAAAATGCAACTGGAGTAACAATGTACATTACTGACAGTCCTACATGGTGCTTATGGTTGGTGTAATCACTGGTGTTTAACACCAAGAATGCTGGGAAACTATTTTATCGTTTACGTCCTGTAAGGAGCCTGTGTGAACTATTTTATGGTTTATTTGCACGGGTTTTCACGACTGCAGTTAGTGCAGAGTCCCAAAAACAAATCCTGCACATTTTAGAACACTGCTTATCAAAGGCAGCCCTTAGTTCAGTTTTAAGAGCTGTGGTAAAAGGAACTAGGTTTGAGGTTTGAAAGAATTCTTGCCACACGAGAAACCTTCATAATACCTAAGCCATCTGTGTTAATTTCTCCAATTACCAAGTATGGCATTTAAAGCTGCTAGGAAATTTTCCCCTTTCCTTGTTCCTGTGGTTTTCTGCCCAGTTAGAGACTGGCTTGCACTGAGCTTCCATGTTAGGACTTCTGGCACCTTTTTACAAGATTGGCTTTAATCTTTTGCCTTTTATGTGTCACCTCGAAATGTGTGGGACCTGATATGATAATGATGTGAACCTGTCCTAGGTATTAGAGTTAAGCTGGCTGATTAGGAAGCGTATCGATTAGTCTATCACTCACTTCTGACCGGACTGCAAAGAACCTCCAGGAACAGAAGGTACTGAAGGACAGTCCCGTTGGGCAGGGCTCAGTTCTCAGAGGCGAACCGCATGCATGCTTTGAGGAAAGGCTGCCTCAGTGCCACGCCACATTTAATACGTTCTCGTTTTCATGTTTTTAGTTACCAGTTTTTCCTAGTGCATCACTGTAGCGGTCCCATTTTATGTTACTGTACGTGAATAACAATATTGTCAAAGTTGGATTTCATAGAAGTCTATGGTGTTCTTACCTGTTATAGTTACAGGATCATTTGAACCATCAAAGCTAAAGTTTATGTCATCCTCAAAGCACTTTGTACAGCACAAAGTGCACAATAACTTTTTCATATGTGGCAAAACTGCTAATCAATGTCTTGATTTAATTAACAGTCAATGTTGTGAATAAAGTTTTCTGAAACCATGAAGAATTTGAATAAATTAAAAACAGCTTTGGAAAAAAGGGGCTGGTATTTATATTTACAAGAAGTGTATTCTCTTTTTTTGTGAATTTTCAGGTCAAAGGTAAAACCCAACTTTTGTTGTAGTTTCATGACAGTCAGTTCAGGCTTGTGTGTCCAATTATGTTTGAATATTGAAAATGATCTCTGCTGTGATCGGTATGTCTGCAGTATATCTGCAATGTAATGTAGATTTTTCGTTATTTTAAAATTAAGTGGGTGAACGTGTGTTATTGATGACATCTCCAGCATGCTCTCAGGCCAAGGCAGTAGGCTTACATCCAGCTCTAACTGTGTCATTCTCCATATGTATTTCTTTATGGTTTCCTGAGTTCTTACCACTGTGTATAGAAGTGTGTGCGTGTGTGTATGTGTGTGTGCGGTTGTGTGTGTACATGTGCATGCATGTCCTTTGCACTGGCATTCAATCTGAGGCATTATCTTATGAGCAGTGCTTCTTAAGTGTATCATTGAGATCCTAATGGGTTAATGCTGTAATTATGAATAAAGGATATATGGATGTTTCGTGTAAGGACACTACATATAACTGCTTACTCGCCTCTCAGATTCTTCATGACCTCAAACATTACACCATTGGTGTAAATGATCTGATTTCCTGAAGCAAAATATCCATGCGCTCATCGAGGTTTACATGGCCTTTAGTTGCAAAATTTTCAAAAAAGTTATCTCCATTTTTCTGAATTGTATTAATTGTATTGAATACTGACCCAGAAGGTGAACAAAGCTCAGACATTAATTAAACTTGTGACATTTAGACATATGAGTTTCTTTTATGAGTGAATGTTATTCATCAGACCTAATATAAATTGTTAGTTTTGTTGTGGGTAATGCAGTTCTTGAGGAGCTGATACGTAATGCATTTTCACTGAGAAGGCTGAGTTAATCTCTTTCACCTTCATTGCAAGTTTTCTTTTCTCCACTCAGACTGAAAGGAATGGATTGTGGCTGATATTACATAGATAGCAGCAGTCAAGATAGAAAAAATAGCAGCATAAATAAGAACCTTCAAAATTATTCAAGCTTGATACATATCTAGTTTGTCTGACCTTTTCATATATGTAAGAAATGTTTCACAGAGAAGTGAAGCCAGTATCCAGTTCTGACCTGTTCGTTTTGGTCAAAAAGTTGGGGGCTTGGGTTCCCGGTCTGCCAGACACATTTTAGATTTGTGGAGAGGGCAAGGATTTGCAGCAGTCTGCTCTATGCCTTCAGTGCAATTAATAAAGTGATTAAAGGTCCACTGCTACAGAAAATGGCAATTAAAGGGAATCGTAGTGTCTCTTTCATGGACCGTGCAAATTTCTGCAGAAATGAGGACTTCTGATCGACCCACCCGTGCTCTTTAGTATCAATACGAGGACCCCTTGCGTGCCTGCTATAACAGAGATCAGCTATAGGCTGATTGAAGATGATTCTGTAGGGAAATCTGTATGCACTTAAAATGCACAAATAAACTGAGGTATTTCGCGATATTTCCAGTTCATATTGTTCTGGCTACTTTACCTCTATTTGTGATTTGGCTGGAAAGTCATTGCATTATAAATAACACATGGGCTTTTTGTGGGATGCATTAGTTACAAAGTGTAAAAAGGAGTGCTGACCACATTCAGCTAATTCTTTACACTGAAAGGCTTGAATCACACTAAGGACCTGCTAATTGTGAAGCTGAGTCAAACACGTGTCGGGTTGGTGTCAGCAAAAAATCTGCTCACTGGTGACATATCAATGACATGTGCATGGCCTGTTGGTGAGAGGTGGGTGAAGGAATCAGAAATGGTAACACAGGTCATCAAAGGAGTTTACCATTAAGACACTTAAAATAAATATTACTGCAGCAGAAACGAATGGAGGGGTGGGGGTGGGGGTAAGACCTTAATGGAGGCAAAGCTAAATCAGAGTGTGCCTGTTGAGCAACACGCATCACTTGGGATTTGACACAGCTGTACATTCAGACCGTATACATTGGTTAAAAAATTGTGGTGCAGTAGGGGTTCTGGTAATTAATTAGTACATTTGAGTTGATTAGACACATAGTCCATTTGATGGATATTGGTCCTGTTAAAATAAATGCATGTTTTCATTAGTCAGATGGCCTGTGCTCTCTGTTTGTCTTTGTACTTAACTTAGAACACACAGATGTTTTAGCACATAATTACCGTAACGATTTCCAACACTAGCAAAACACAATCCGGCTTGAATGTTTGCATGGAAAACTGCAAACGTTCAACAGCAGAATATTTTGGATGGATGTTTATACAGTGTTCGGATACAAGCTCTTCTTGGGCTGTGTGACCTGGTGGCTGTTTTAAAGACATCTTAAAGGTGCTGTTTATTTTCAGTGAACAGAAACATCATTAAGTGACATTAACGATGGAATGTAAATATTCCTAAGAGGGGAAACTGCAAAAATAGAAGTGATGTGCCATGCCTTATTACTATGAGGCAAATGTGCTCTGAGATTAATAAGATAATTTGTTATTGCTGTGTATTTCAGATTCTCTACCTGTTCTTTTAGAAACAGTATAAGCATTGGTGCATCCTCTGGCCATTCTATAGGAAGTGGTTGTGATTGGGGATGGGATGAATAAGAGGCCAGCAGATGACTGGCAAGGCAGTGATTGGTTTAAAAATCCTTTCAGAATTTAGTGAAGGGCTCCCAGTGTTTTGAGGATCAGTGTGTACATATCTGAGGCATTAGCCTTCCTTGCCGGTGCTCCGTGTGTGTGTGTGTGTGTGTGTGTGTGTGTGTGTGTGTGTGTGTGTGTGTGTGTGTGTGTGTGAGGACACAGCTCTGAAAATTCAATTGCTATGCTGGATCTGTAAGGACCATTGTAGTGATCTAATACATTTTTGTCCATTGGACAGTTTTAGGCTGTCACAGCTGCTCTTGTTGGTGCATGGAAGCTTTAAGTATTTTATTAATTCTCATGTGCAACAAAATGCAGTAAAATTGTCGTATGCATTTATGCTACTGGGGTTACAAAAATAGATGCAAACAAGCATGGTACAAAATAACTAGATCACTGCGGTGGAAAAAAAAAAAGGTAGGTAGTGCAAAGAGACCGTTGGGACCATTAGGCTGTCACATTTGCTTATTCTCTTGTAGACCACACCCAGAACATCTCACACCTAGACAACAGTCACACAGTTTAGTAACAGATAAATGTTAACCACGTGAGGATAAATAAACCGTGTAATTTGAAATGTGTAACAACTGTAATATTTTATAGTGAATATGACAAAAATTATAATTTCTAATAACAGTAGCAATAGAAATAATAGTACAAATAATAATACGTTATGGGTATGGTTTTTTAATACTGTATGTGTTAAAGCTTCCCTCTCCCCCTCGGTCGTTCACGAGACACTGCCACGAGACAGTTTTTTAAATGTTTCATGAATAACCAGACCGTTAGACAGTTGAGGCGAATCTCATAATCGACAGCGCTTTTTTTTGTCTGCTGATAAATTCTGATACGTTTTCAGTTATATTCACATATAAATGTCTTAATATTGCTGTCGGTGTGCCTTTTTGTTTTCAAACTTTTTAATAGCAAAAGTCGAGAGTTAATTTACTGGTAGTACACTAGCTATATTTGTAAAACCAGTCAGTTGTATTGGTAATTGCTTATAATATGTTAGTATTAAATTTGATAAAGATTATTGTTACACAGGTAGTGCCTTTAAGTGCCGCACGTATCATTAGCTCTTCACCGGTAAGTCATTTTATAACGAAAGCTGCAATTCATATGCCATTTAGTTATCGTTTGAATGTTTGGTCAGACTGAAACGATAAACTGTGTGTAAAAGCAAATATTTGGTATACTTGTTAAACTCGTTATGAGGTTAATTTTACTGTTTCGTTTATATGCATAAATAACAACAATTAAATATAGTAAAGTTTAATAGAAGTATGATCTCCGCTTATATTTGACCACAAAGGTCACCCAACTTAGAGACTGCTCAATTTACAAACTAGTTACGTTCCGAGAGGCCGCTCGTAAGGTGAATTGTTCTAAATTCGTAATTTGTATGAACACCACGTGTGGTCCTACCAAACATTCCTACAGCGTGTTAGTTATACAATAAAGTTGTATTACAACATAAATTGTATTATTGTAAAAACACAAAAGCATAAATTATGTTAATGAATTGTAGTAATAATAACAATAATAGTTATAATAATATAATCGTAGAGGTAACCATGAAACCGAACTCACCAAACCGACTGTCCCTTCTAGGAAGGCGACAGTTTATTCCGTATGAGCTACACACCAGGTGTTCTTTTTTTCTTGCTGTTGACTGAAAAGCATTAAAGTCCCCGTTTTCGGTGGGTTGACATAACACTCGCTTCCTGCGTTGATTTCCCCCTAAAAAATCCTATATAATATCAGTTATCGCAACCTTTGTTTCCATTGAGATGGCGTGTCACTTTTTAGCACTACAACTGACGTCACTAGACTGACGCCTTTCACCAACCATGATGGATACACGATGCACTGGATAATTTAGGATAAATTATGAATCTTCGAGCACTCACCCGTGCGTGTATACGTACGTGTACGTGCTGTCCGGCGTATGTAGTGGCCAAACGCCGTACCTGACTGGAGAGCCAAACACGTAAATTTTTTTAGATGCGACTCCCCAGTTCCTTTCTCCGTACAAAAATTGAACTCATAGCAGCCTTTGTTCGTATCTATGAATGTTCGCATGTCGGATGTTCATAAGAAGAGTGGCGTCTGTAATTCAGTGTGTATACTGTTTTTTTTTTTTTTTTTTTTTTTTTAACCCTACAGTCTGCATCAACTCTCTTCGTTCTCTTAAGGTACCGCCACCCTAAACGGGTTTTTTGCACAGTCGTTAAGGGCATGATAGGACTTAAGAAAACTAGTGATGCAGATTTCAGTTGAGATTATAACTTTTTGATTATTATTTACTTAATTTAGTTCTATTTTTCTTGTTTATTCCGTTGTCATTTCATAGATGTTTGGTAATTTTATTGATCATGAAATATAAACACAGCTTTAACCCTTTCATGCTGAATTATGAAAGACACAGCACGGTATTTTTCCTTAGTGTTTTTATTTTTAATTTATATACTGTTTGGGCATGAAGAAAAAAAAAAAAAAAAAACTTAACTGGATATGAGTTTTTCTCATATCCACTCGGTGGACCAGCATGCATTTGAATTTTTAATACACCTTTTAAATAATTGTCAACTGTAGTGACAACTATACATGAAAAGGTTAAATTCATGTGTAATTATCTCTGGTGTTCCAATTATTTTTTTGAAATTTCAGGACAAACTTATATAATTTAACAGGCTTCATCCAAATTCCTCATGAATTTAGATGTAGAATTACATATACAATATTATACACAATTAAATCTGAAATGTAAGACGAAATCACAGGCATCAAGGAACAGTACTCAAAGGTGTGTTCATATGGACACCAAATTGTTATTATTACACTTTGTATACACCTTGTGAACACCTGGGCCTTTATGACACACATGGCATTGACCCTGGCTCAAGTTTTCTCTATACTTTTTTACAGACTTCGCTTACACACATTTTCCTGTTACTGTGTTTTTTTTCAGTCTTGCAGAGCTCAAGAAAATAAGTAGTGGGTATTATCTTTTATAGAATTCCAAGTGAATACAAATTAACTGACTCCCCAATGGCTATGTGAAAAGGGCTGTTGTAATGCAGCTGCATAGCCAGACATACAGCCATGTTTAAATGGAAATAAGTTACATAAAATACATAAAAATGCTGTAAATTATATGCTGTTCCAGCTGCTGTGGATGACACAGCACAGAGATGGCTGGGAAGAACAGGGAGCTGTGAGTTACACAACAAAGGAGAGTGAATCTCCAGTGCCCTGTTAATAATAAAGTACTGTGCTGTTCTGTGCAGGCCTCACGTCATAAAAATGGCTTTTTTATTTGCTGTAAGCTTACATACCTGACGGCTGGACAAGGATGAAGCTTGCCATTTATGGAGGACCCAGGTGGAACAGCCCTTTGTGCCTCACAGACAGAGACGCGATGAGCTAGAGGGACGTCATGCAAGTGGAAAGCTGGAGTATCATGGAGACCGACTGCTATCTGTGTTATACCAGCCAGGTAGGCAGCTGTCTTTGAATCAGACTTGCTAAGGTAATTGTGTCTGAAAGGTAACTTGCTTCAGAATTTTTTCTGTGTGATCAAAAATGTCAAATGTCTAGAGGGGGGGGTGCCTGAATCATGTTAAATACAAAGATGGGTGTAGCCTTGCCACATATGAAGGCCTTTGTAAAGGTTTTCTTTTTTTTTTACCAAAATAGCATTCCAATAACACCCCTGCATGACTTATTTATGACCTGCGGAACAGCCTTCCATGTCACCTCTAGATTTCTGGTTTCCCTCAATTCCTCGACACAATATGTTTGCAGTACACCCTCATGCACAACACCAACCACCAAACCAAACATCCCCTTTCTGAACCAAATGGGGAAACAGGATCATAAGGAACAGTTACTCATTCTGAAATGATATAGAGGAACAACCATAGCTACCCCCCACCCTTCCCTCAGTCTGGCTGACTCAGGTGCCTTGTTTGAAATGGTAATGTCGCCATGGAGGTGAGCTTGTGTATGTGTGCTGTGTGCCATAGTGGCCCACGTGCTTTACTGCTCAGTGAGTACTAATCCCAGAATGGAGGGAGTCAAATGACACCTGCAGGGAATGGGTGGGAGCTGCAGATGTGCATGAAAGGCCTAGACATTAAAAATAATGAAATCACTTTGCTCTGCTGTGGAGCGCCAGCTTCGTGTCTGTCTGGGTACACATCCCAGCACACTCGCTTGTGTACCAGTTAGCATCAAGGAGACCCACTGATGACGCTCATAGTGATCCTGGCAGACTGGGTCTGTGTAGCGTGTGAGGTGTGAATAGACTAGCATGCACTCCCTTTCCTTCTTTCTACAATGCTGCTTGCAGTGCTGGGTGCTGATTGATCTGGTGTAGAGTGTGACATTTGATATTTGTTACCACATGTCTGGGTGAAACTGGTTGCATCCATTTGCCAGCATCCTGGCTGTGTGTGTAAGGCTGCTTTCCTGCCTGGGTGCTGCTGGGACATCTGTTTCCATGGCATCCAGCACAGCCACAGCAGGCCGACCCTTTCTGCAGTTCTAAGCAGCCTTCTTCATCTGAACTGAATTACCGATACTCATTACTAGGCTACAAATGTGACCAAAATGGACCCCATCACAGTTACTTTGTACTTTGGCAGTTACAGTTAACTTCCTCTTGCTGCTGGCAGTGGACGGTGTGACCATGTATAAGCCAACAATCCAAAGTGTAATAAATACTGTATTGTTTTCTGAAGTGCATAAAACAGTATAATTCTTAGCAAGTGTTGCATAAGTCCAGAGGATAGAAAGTAACTAATGTGCAGAAAACTGATGAAAGTCAAAACAAGCCAAGAGTAACAGTTCATGTCAGAAATCAAGTGTAGAGGAAAAATTTTACTTTTCTTAATGCCAGCTTTGATTCTCACAGACATAGACAGAACATTGATTATCTGGGGGATTCATTTTAATAAAAGAATTCTCTATCCCCTCCTACTAACAGCCCCTACAAAATCTAACTGCTGTTCGATTCGGGAGATAATTTTGCTGTCTTTTCATGTGTGTCTTAGTAAGGACTTTTCCTCTTTTAGATACTATCATCTTGTGATGTATGATGTATGCGCAACCAGGCAATCTGATGTTTATTCATGACTTTCAAAGCAGTGCCTCTGCTAAGCCCTCTGGTTTCATTTTAAGGAACTGAACTATGTAAGGTTCAGCCACATTTAAAGGTACAGAGACCTCCCTCCTGTTGCAGTGGCCACTAACATCAGCTGATTGGTTTTACCTTTTTGTTTTTTTCTTTCTCCATGTTTGCTTCTGACAGGTCTTTTGTCCATGACCTCTAAATATCAAATCCTTTAACTTTCTCATTTTCTTATGTGTCCCTCCGCTGATCATTGGATTGCATTTTCTCTAAAGCATTTCTGAAATAAATTAATTCTAGGTTTTAGTCCCTCTATTTTACTTTGACTGCTCACACTCCAGAAATATATTTTTCTTTTGTATTATGCCAAAAAAGGCAGTTCGGAATTATAAAGCACTTCACACTTGAACACACAATGTTACCCATTATAATGTGCAACACGAAAGGTGTGGCACAATTAAACTTACAGATAACCACATTATATGCTGTGGTTGAAGAAATCATTTTACAATGGCTACCGTGGTGATGAAGAAGCATGTCAAGTCTATATGACCTGGTGTAATGTGTATAGTTTTCGGAGTGTCCATAAGTAGCTAAGCAGCTTGTTGTTGTTTAAAAAAAATTTGGTATTAAAGTAGACAGGAATCAGGCTGGAATGGAAATTGGTCTCATATGCACTCTTGGCCAAACCTCATGCTATTAGCAGGTCTGTTACTTAGGTCCAGATAATGGCAAATCCACAATGTGTGAAAACATTATTTAAATAACTTCTTTTGATTTATTTTTGTTTTGCTTTTAACAGTGCTCTCTGCACCAGTACAGCCTTTTTCTCAGTGTATGTTTTTTATCCTGATGTAGGGGATGCTTTGTCCACAAAATGGGAAGAAGCCAGAGGTGCACTCACTAATTTAACTGAACAGCCCTGTTAAAGGTGAACAGCTACTGCCCCCTTTGTACACATGGCAGGCACCTACTCACCACTCGAGGGAGAGCATCCACTGCATTTAAAGAGAAACAACTCCCCCTGTTTCCTCATGCCACTTAGATCTGGGATATAAGTGTTCCAATGCTATTTTCCCTACTGACCCCCCCAAGAACACCTCTGCCAACCCATATCTAGAGCTGGCTAATTATGCTTGGATGCTGGACCTGGCAAATGGCAAAGCAATCGGTAAACGCCACAGTGAAGCGGCAGCCCGCTGCTCACGGTGCTCCATCTGCAAACTAAAATCAGCAATAAAGCAACCGTAATTTAAAAACCCAGTCCCTATTTGTCTTGTAAATGACTTTTTAATGATAATCAAGCCACGTTCATCCATCACATGGGTGCAAGTCCACCTAATTATTCGACAGAACAACTCCTATGACTAAATGGTGTCTATTTATATTGTACAACAACACGTATCAGAGATTACATTTGATGCATCACAATGTGTTTTGGGACTACTTGTACGGAGTACATTCTTGTAAATATATTTATGGATGCAGTGAAAACCAATACAGAAGTAAACATGGAGCACTCTACAACTGCAGAGTGCAGAAGTGTCAGGAAAGGTTTTAATGGGCTTTGGGGCTGAGGTGCCCCTTGTGTAACATGGTGGAACTGCAGTACATCTTTTTCACATCTTGGAGAAAATCATGAATGAATGAAAGGCAAAGCAGCCCTTTGTGTTAGCTCAAGCCACAAAGGCAGCACACGAAGTCATCTGACACAAAAGACAGCAGTGCTTAACGAGAATTACAAATTAGCTCAATTTTCAATTTCCTTCTTTGCCTTTCCCAGTTAGGATCTAGTGTACTGCCCCTATCCAGTTTGGTGTTTGGGAGGTTGAGTGCATTTATAATACAGATGTCCCTCTGAGGGCTAAAGGAAAAGGGTTTCTTGTGCTAAACATATGTAATACTGCCCTGATCACCGCTAGCTGGAGCACGCACTCAGCAAGCCACAAAATGCATTTTAAGGAGATGCGATAAATAATGCAAATTTAGTGACAACTGAACACTGGTGTGTGTGTGTGTGTGTGTGTGTGTGTATGGTGGAGTCATTGGCATGACTGGATGATTGTTGTCGCCTGTCAGCACGATTTGCATGAAAAAAGAGCAGACTAATTGCAGCACTTAGCTGCTACATCCTGATAGCAACAAGCAGGATTAACGTACGACACAGACACCCTTTATTAGTGCAGCATGGTTTCCAAACGCTATTGCTTGTTTTGTTGTGTATTCCCTTTTTCCCTACTTTGGCAAACTCAATGCCCGACTGCTGCAAAACAAACTTAATTTTTTTGGTTGTAACTTTGTTCTACAACCCTCCTCCACCTGCCTTTTTCCTTAGACTGTGCAAATGCTTTATTGTCACAGTGTGACGTTGTTTTCCTGTAACACAGGTTCAGTGTAAAGAAAAAAAGGGTGATTAGTGTGCTCCTTTGGGCCACTGGAACAGAAACAAGCCTCAAGCAACATCTATTCATTGTTTCTTCTTTTGTTTTTCTTTAATAATAAATGATGGATGCTTCAAATTATAAACGAGTGCAAAGAAAATCCAATTTGGTCCTGAGCTGTTTAGAGGAAGGAAAAAAAGGAGAGAGTTCAGTATTAAAGTCTTTTGCTTTAACGCTCACACAGGGGTCTGTGGTGTATGATTTTATGTGCTTTGTGAAATGACCACTATTATGTACTATTAACAAATCAACCTGGTTTCACTCAAAAGTGAATCTTCTGAACCAGCGGGTGGCCTTTTCTCCCTGGCAATTGACTTATAGCTTCTGTTGATAATCATATCACAGTAAAATGGATGGAAGATGGAAGATAACATTGTGATGGCATCTTCTGTGGAGTGACCATGGCAAAAGGCCTCCTCAGATTGAAAACTTTCCTATTAGACAGTTGTCTCATATTTGTGTTCTCTCTTTGTTTCTCCTGTTTTCCACATTTCCTGTTTTTGTAACTTATATTTAACTAGATGTTAATTGAAGTGCATAGTATTATTTCTGGTTTTATCTCAGCCATTTCTTTTATACTTTTTAAAACCCAACTGCTTACTTTCCTTGAATTATATTAAAGGCCCACCCTCACCCCCTTTTTCAGATGTTACTGTTTTTACAGCTCTGCAAAGGTCCAAAGTCAGGGCTGGAATCCAACTTTGTCACTGGAGCTTTCCCCACCGTATGTGAGAATCACGAGTGTATGTCTGCGTTTTCACTCTGTGCACCACATAAAAAATGAAAAGAATATAGACGTCTCTTTTTAATGAACCATTTCCTCTGAGCAGATCCACAAATAGTAAATCCATAAAATAGAAGAAATAAAAGGGAAAAGAATGGTATTAGCTGTAAAATAGACATTTCCTGTCTTTGTTCTTGTAATAATTGCACTGCTGCCCAGCATTCACATTGGAATAATTAATTCTTTTGCAGAAATAAATGGGGAAAAACTTACCCAACTCCCCTTGTGCAGAGCTATGTCTCTGATGTTAGTAATCCCATTTAAAACATTGACTTAGTGTGCTAAAGTCTTTTTTTCCTTCCAATGAGCCTTGAGTAAGTGTGGAAATAAAGAAGGGTCAGTGCCTGAAATTAGAGTAGGCCACCCTGCTCCTGTGAAGTGAACATGCCTCTATATATACGACTGGGAAGCACAGCCAGTGTAAAGCCTGAACAGCCTTAACATACCTTTATCTATACGACTGGGAAGCAGAACATCCTGTATATATACAAATGGGAAACAGAGCCAGTTTAAAGCCTGAACACTCCTCCATGTATACGAGTAGGAAGCACAGCCAGGGTAAAGCCTGAACACACCCATATATGTACGAATGGGATACAGCCAGTATAAAGCCTAAATACTTCTATGAATATGACTGGGAAGCACAGCCAGTGTAAAACCTGGCAGCTGGAGGTACATGCATCATGGATACAGCAAAGGTGTTCTTAACTGCTCAAGTAAATACACAGTCATTGCAGCCTTTTTTAAACATATTATTAATTACCTTTGTATTACATTATCCAGGGCAACTGGGATGCATTCAACCTGGGACTTTTTTTTTAGTACATTCATTTGAGAATACATTTAGTGTTTGAACCTGTTATTGCAGCCTATATAATGCTCTGGCATGTTATTGGTATGACATTGTATTTGAATTAGGTATAATTTTAATATGATGTATTTCCTTGCTTTTGCATATACAGATACTATTAATTGTCAAGGTCAAGCAGAACTTTAGTTCCCTGTGGATTAGGGACCCAAAATTTTAAAAATTGTTTTGACCAACAACCAATTGTCATTGGACAAAAATTAACCAATTTACCAACAAGCCTACAATCACACATATAACTCATTTAAAAAGTGAAGGATTTGCTGCTTATTTTAACACTTTATTTCTTTCTGCAACAGTTTATAATTTTTTTCACAGCCTCCATCTGTTTGTGTATTACTAATTTACAACCTACGTGTATAATTCACATCCTTCATAACAAAAATGATAAAACCACAGTTTCAAGTAGCTACTGTTGGGCTTGTTACAGTGTTATTAGTTAATGGACAACATTGGTTGAACAATTTGTTAGTCGCAGTGAACCATTAATCAATTAAGTGATGGCATCCCTTCTGTGGATAATATAATTTTATTTTAGTTTATTTAGTTTTTGTTAAAACCATTTATAAAAGGCAGAGTTCCAGTCAGTATAGAGTCTAACTTAAGCGGTATAACCTGCAACTATACAATTATACACACACACACACACACATACACACACACACACAGAGTTCTGAAGGCCAAATTAAAGCCCATCTAATCACACCCATTAATAAAAGTTTAGGTTACGTCTAGGTTATGTGCAGTTTTGTGTGTTGTGCAAGACTACCTTAACGGCTGTAAATGTGAATACTTTCCGCAAGACTTTCTGTTTCAAAACAATTGAAAGATGCAAGTAAAGGTAGGCTAGTTATTTAAAATGAGGACTGTGACTACTTCACAAATAAAGATAGGCTAATTGTTTAAAATTTAAAGTAAAATGACATTACAGTAAACATAGGCTAATCATTTATGTTGTTTTGTAAGCAGCTTCAAATGCAAGGTTGTGCTGCATTTCTAACAACAGACAGTACCAACACTGAAGACTCAGTTAAGCTGAACCTGTTACTGCAGTTTAACATTGAACCATGGAGGCAGTTCTTTAACATGTAGCCAGCGAACATGACGTCGTGTTGGAGAACGTTGTGCAGATTAACTAAACCCTTTTTGGGGGGACACAGTCTTAATTAAGGAAGGATAATGCACATGCTCAAATAAATGTATGTGTGTGAAGAAATATGTACAGATATGTGCCAAATGTACCAACAGTAAAGCTGTTGTGTTCATCATTGCAATGTAGGCCCCAAGTACAGATGGGCAGCGTTCTGTGTACATACACACGTTATCCTATAGAACTGAAGATCTGCTTTCAGCATCAGTGCTTGGAAACAACGGCAGGTTTTTGATATCAAGTCATTTTCATACAAGGCATTGGAGTTTATTGTCAAAATGAGAAATGTGAGTTTTAATTTAGAGGCACTTAACAGAAGACTGCTGTTCTTTGGTAAGGTGTATTTGCGTAATATTACTTTGCGGTCCAGCACATCCTTAGTGTTTACAGTGTCAATATAAAAAAGAACCTCTTTAAGAGTGATACAGATGTACTGTTAATGTTACTCAGTGCAGGAAACTGATAGGGAAAAAACAGCAGTTTAACCTCAAATACTGGAGCATTTCTTGTTTTTGTTTTGTGTGTAGTTTTTAATGTTGAACTTCCCATATATGTGCCAGAGTGCAGCATACTATGTATATTATGTTTTTTATGTTAATGCAGTGTGGTGAAAAGATGTGCAGTTTCATTGTGTGGAACTGTAGTTTCATAAGATCTGTAGTCTTATGTAGTCTTATGTCTTTGACAGTAGGTTGTTTCTACCTTTCTTCAGCATCAGATTATCACTAATCATAATGGCCAGCAGTTAAAAGATCCTAACAAAGGTTTATTACTGTATAATCAATGGACACTGGAAAGTTATGGGTATTTCTTAGTGACACTATTGTTATGTTGTAATTATCAGTTATTTATAAGGTGTTTATGGTAGATTTTCCTAATGAATGTAGCTAGTTGTCAAATGGTTGTTCAAGTCCTAACTTAGCTTGTACTGAGCACAGAAATTGCTTTGGCAACTAAATATCTGGCTGTAAAAGTCATTGGAAACATGAGAGACGGAGGTCACGGCTGGCTTGTTGTCAAAGAGCAGGCGCAGAGTGCCACTTGAATAACAGACCTGCTTTTCACTGGGCCGCTCTCTGTACATCAAAGGCTGCGCAGGACATGTTAATGGGCTGAAAAGCCTGGCGTTGCTTTTGAGGTCCTGATGTATTCTGTTGCTCACTTTGCCATTAGTAACTCCCTATTAGGCAAAGGCAGGGCTCAGGACCGATCGTACACAAGTTGTTCGAGGCCTTTGAATAGTGTAGCTTTATGTGGGTAAATGGGAAAGGCTTGGGACTGCATCCTCAGTGTTCATTTACAAGCCCATAAAATTAATGGAATTAATTTAAGGTACAAATAGTCCAAAGCTTTAGCTTCAAATGGCTGTCATGAAGAACTACAGATAACAGTAATTTCTACTCACAGCTAAGATGTTTCATTATTCTTTTATTTTTTCTGTAAATTTCAGTTATCTTTTATTAAAAGTACTGCATGTAGTTGCACTTTGACACAGTTATTCAGTTGAATATTTTCCTGTGATATTTTGCTAAAGGCTGCCTGCAGATTTTTTCAGCTCCTAAGGTGTCCCACATTATTTTTCGTACAATATAGACTTCCTATTATTATCCAGAAGAGGTCACAACAGAGGTCACACTGCTAACTCAGGACAGGTCACATAGAGATCGCAGTAGCATTCACATTGGCATCTCTGCTCACTATTTATGGCTAATGGGATTCCTATGATATTTTGAAACAACTCCTGAGAGTACTTGTAAGATAAAGACGAATCTAGTACAGTAGCCCCCCCCATATCTGATTAGTGAAATCCGCAGTTAATACCAAACCTTATGTAAATTGTTTTTTTTTCCCTATACATACATACTTAGGATAAAATGTAATTTATAAATCAGATGTAGTATGAGTTAAAACAAGTAATAACACTGAAACAATTATGACAATATACTGTAATAAAGGTTTTGTGAGCAATGCAATATCATGACAGTCAATCAGCCAAAACTGGCTACTAAGTGACTAATGGGCGAATAGGATATACAGCATGGATACACTGGACAAATGGATTATTCACATCACAGGGCAAAATTTAAAACTTATGAATTGTTTATTTTAGACCAAGGGCAACTGCGGGTAACTGAAATCATGGAACGCAAACCCACGCATAAGGGAGGCCTGCTGTATGTAAGAACAGTGTAGGTAGCATTTGTGTTATTAAGCTATGGTCACTAAGTCACTGACCAGTACTCCCTTTGAAAAGCGTTAGGACTGAGAATAACTGAAGCTTTTTCTAACTTTGGTGGGTATACACTGAATAATTATGTAGTTAATTTTTTTTCTGTAACAGTTTACTGAGCTTCTCAGTAGGTCTCCTCTAGATGTTGTTTTTATAATCCTAAACTGCTCCCCTGTCAGTTCGACAGCCAGCAATGTGTTGCTGCCTTACAGTCAACTACAAGTACAGTATATAATATAGACATTGAAATGTCTGGTGTTAATAACGCATGTGTAATACTGGAATAATAATTAAACTGGAAGCTGTTACTGCAATGGAAATGTTAAAAATGAATTTAGTTTGATGCTAAAAAATACCTCAGCTTTCAGAATTTTTAAATCAGAATTTAAAAGAAATATGTAATGTCAAACTATTTCACTAATTGTATTTGTAAACTTAATTTTTCAATGAGATAATCAAAGTAAAACAGCGTATTATGGTATTTTTCCTGCTATCAAATAAATGCCATTTGGCACATCAGATGCTCACAGTGAGGGGAAATTACAACGACAAATGGTTTTAAGTTAATTTTGTGCATCACTGGATGATGACAAATGTATTCAATGAAAATGGTGTTATTACATACAACTTGACCAGAGAACTGACCCTCTGTTTCAGTGTGACCCTGTGATGTCACAGGTGACATTTAAATTACAATTTGTAACTGGAGTCTGTGAAGAGTGAAATTAGTGCGCTCTTCAACTCATCAGGGTTTGTTATGCCACCATTCCTACTGCATATTTTTTATTCTTCTGTCAGTGAATGTCTTCTACTTTTAGAAGCTTCATTAAACTCCTTCATTACATGGAAAGATAAGGAGTAAATTGAACAATACCAAATACTTTCCTGGAAACTGTTTTAAGCCACAGAGAAGTGGCTGTGACCTACAAGCTAATGAACAAAGTGCAGATATTCAGCTCTTCTCTTACAAATTCAAAATAAGTTTGTTTCCTACCATTGCCATGAGAAGCAGCAAAAAAACTGTAAAACTACAGCAAGTCCACTAAATTACCCTTTAATGAAGGGAGCTGCTGCTGCTGAGATGTTTGTGCCACCGTGCCGTAGAACAAATTATAGTAGTATTCTTCATTAAAAAGTTCAACTCGGAAAAGTGTATTGCACAGTTGGTTTCAAAAGAAGTGCCACTGATATGCTAAGGCAATATAATCAGTGAAAGCGGTGAGATTGAAGCCACAACTAGCTTTTTGTTTTTGACCTGAGGAAGGTGCCAGTGCAGCGAGATGGCCATGGCCACAGTGGTACGCATGTTTGTTTCTGCGCATGAGAACGGACTCATCTACACACCACCTGAAGTGACCTGAAAGACAGCACTCAAGTGAGTGTGCACACCTGAGAGCCTTCACGGCAAAGCTCACTACCTCGTCAAGCACGCTACTCAAGGACATCTCCATTAATACTCTCCATAGACTTTATATCCCAATCAGCACACTCGTATAACAACTCATTGTTACTGAGTGGCCTCGAGAAGACATATTCATGGCTTATGTTGTCCACAGTCCCCTTTCCTACCTCTACATTGTGTTTTAGAGGTACTTGTAAGACTATATACTGTATATTAATACATTTTTGTTTTCCTTGTGGGAGTATTCTGTATGGTTTTATTGACTGCTTACTTTATAGCAACAGGTACTCAATGGCTTGTGAGCATATAAGTGACAATCGAAGTGCTAAACAAATGTTGCTTAAACGTACATTTGGAAATATAAGACAGTTTGTCTTTTTGCATTAATAACAAGATGTCCCTTCTGTTTTTTTTTATTTATTGGAACTGAAGGCGTGGCGGCACGGTGGCGTGGTGGTTAGCACTGTCGCCGCACACCTCCAGGCCTGAGGTTCAATTCCCACTTTGGGTCTGTGTGCGTGGAGTTTGCATGTTCTCCCTGTGCTTGGTGGGTTTTCTCCGGGTACTCCGGTTTCCTCC